>VWZK01019573.1:0-116447 GCA_013396935.1 Baryphthengus martii
CTGGCTGCTTTTTAGGCAGGATGTCAGTTCTATATTGAAAACTTATCATTTTGATGGCCTCTTCCTTGAAATCAAAGAACCCTTTGAACAAAATAGGAAAATATACTGGATACATTTTTCTCTCTCTTTTTTTTGTTTTTTTTTTGTTTGTTTGTTTGTTTATTTTTTCAGGTAATAATATATTCACTTTATAGGAAAGAAATATCTCATATGAATGACTAATATTTTTGTGATGCTCTCACTGCATGATACCTTACCCGACAAGTACCCCCACAGATTTTTAAGGGGTTTTATGTTACTTAATTTGAGTAAATTTTTGTGACCTGAGCAATTCTCAGGTCATACTAGATAAGGCTTTGAGTCTTATGTGTAGTTTATCACTGTCATTCGATGAAATTCCTTCTCATACATTCAGTATGTAAATATAACAAAAAAAGTGCTATGTCATCAGAGCCAGGAAAAGTCTGGTTTTGACAAAATGAGATAAATTATTTGAAAATATTCAAATGAAATGGAAATGTAGCATGTTCAAAGGAGGAAGAGAAACGGTAAAGAAAAATAATAGGCTCAAAGAGTGGGTTTACAGAAATATACCTGAGATGTGACCCAGCAACATCTCACGCTATGACCACCAAGCTGTTGTAAAGTTGCTCTTCTCAAATGTACAGAGTATTTTGTCACTAATTGTTTTTGTTTGTTTGTTTGTTTTTTAGAAACTAAAACACCTCCTTTGCCTGAGTGTATGAGGGCAGTTTTCAGATAACCATGCAATAGCAGTGCACAGGGGTCGTTGGAAATGGGTCTGTGAGCTCCAGGCAGGCTTGCTAGAGTTGCTTCTTGCCTCTGCTCTACATTTCTGTGCAGTCTCTGATAGCTGTCCAGCTGCATGCTAAAGAGTTCAGTATGGTATTACAAGTCAAATTAATTATTTAGTCTCTGTGAGTCTTGAATTCATTACTTGGTGTCACCCCTGAGCACAGGGGTATTGGCTACATGAATAAATTACTGCAAGATAAGATAGGTTCTGCACTTAAAAAGTGTCAGCTGCCCCCTGGAACTTGTCTACTTGCATGCTCTTACTCTTGAAAAACATGAGGAAATTTGGGATAACATGCTTCTCAAAGCTTATGGTTGCACTTGATGATCTTAAGAGTCTTTTCCAACCTAAATGGTTCTATGATTCTGTGAATCAAAGCAAGTAAACTGCCTTGAAGGAATGTTCCTGGGGGTGGTTGCTAAGAGGCAGCAGACGTGCTGTACATCCACACTGGTTCTGACATTTTGATGACTTCACAAACATGCCCAAAATATGGGAATGAGAAGATGTATACTTTGTCCTTACCCTAATGAATGGTGTTTCACTTATTTTTCAGCTGATCCATCAAAAAAACCTGAATATTCTTTAAGAGTAGAACATTTCCTGGTAAATACTCAGGATATTTGACAATTGACACTTTAAACTGCAGTTAACAAGGCTGGAAATGACATGGAAAGGTCATTTAATCTTCTCTCTACCTAAGGACAGGATCAACAATACAATTATTGTTCTCTACAGAAGTCTGCTTAACCTTTAAAATATGGAAACTCTGTGACTTCCACAATCAGTGAATTGAAATCCTTTGTAAATCAGAGCTTGTAATTAAAAAGTTTTCCTAGTATCATATCTAAATATGGTATGAAGAACATTTCATAACCTTCTCTTCCTGCAAAAGGGACTTGGAAACTGTCTTGCAAGACTTTAAAGAGTCTTCTTGAACTCATTAGAGTTGCTCATCAGTCTTCCAACAACTTTGATTCATTCAGATGTTCCTCTCATGCAACCAGAAGCAATATTTCCCAGACTTCCGTCTGTCTCATCACTTCTCTCTGGACTTGCTCACTTTCTGCTCTCTGTTTCTGAATGACACTTCTGCAAAAAGTTATGTTGTTCCCCACACAGTCCGCTTGATTATTCTTCTTTATCTTTAGAAACTTGCACTTGGTGAATTTCACAGGTGCTGAATTTCATCCCAGGTAGATGAATGGCATCCATCTTGTCAGGATCATTATCTTACAGCCTATGCACAGTCATTTCTAGCTTTCTATGATCTGTGCTTTTAATAGGCATACTGACCATCCATCATCCAGACTAGAGAGTAAAATATTGTAGAGACTTTTAAGGAGCCCTGCTTAACCAATCTTTCAATTTTGTCAGTGAATCCACTCTCTGGAAACAAGTAACCAAACTCTTTCTTTGCATTTTCATTTCGAGCACTGGGAGCCTTGCCCTATAGCAAAATGAACAGATTTACCAAAATGTAGATATGCAATATCTACTTTGTCTTTCCATCCGCAAAGACTGCTCATCCTGTTATACAAAGAACTTTTTTTTTTTTTTCTTTCAGTAGAGTTAAAAAAGATCATACATAACAGCCCTGTGTTATATGCTCCTGTTTTTCTTGCTAAGAAATAGGTGGCTAAACTACTTTCTTTGTTGCTCTTCTTTTTAAGGATGGGCATGGTCTTTGGCTTTATAGTGTTTCAGTGCTATAGCTATCGTGGCTGGAGTCCTATAAGTATCATCAGTTGCTCTGAAATTGTTTTAGCCAATTCCTGTCAACAGGAAGCAGTTCAGTGCCTTGGAGAACAGAACTCTCGGCTTTGGTGTTTCACTGAGCAGCTCAGTAAACAGGAATACTAAAAATGAATTTGTTCCTCTTGATTTATATTGAGCAAACTGGAAATGCAAAATTTGTTTCTATTTGGGTGTCACCTTCACTGTGCTGATAAGAAAGCATTACATAAGTGATAAAGGAAGCATTATTCATTTTCAAGATAGTTCTGAGATTAAATTAAAAAAGAAAAATTTCTTCTGCCTTTCCTGTGATGGTTCTTTCTGTGGTAATGTCCTTTGCTGGCTATGATTGATTGCTTGTATTTATTAGTTATAGACTAGTTCAGCTTATTTCTTTCACACAGATGCAAGAAAAGTCAATCCCCCATCAATATATTTGGTAGACAGTCTAGTCCACAGTTTACTGCATTAACCTTATGGTACTATTGGAAATATGTAGGGAAGACACCTAAAATCCCTAATTCTCAGAGCCAACTGCAGCGGAAAGTAGACTTCACATCCCTGGTGGGATTTCTCTGAAGCGAACAATTAATATTGGGTACTTTGTGTCTCTGCTCAGTGATTCATTTTCCATGGCATTCTATTCAGAAACGACAGACCATAAACCCAAGAGTTGATTGTGGCTTATTTGGGTCATTTCTGAGGTCAATTTTGGCAATTGAATTCTGGGAGGAAAACCTGGATCTGGATAATGGCCTCTTTTACATTCTTCTTAGTTCCAGCACAGAGCAGAGTGTCTGACCTTAAACACTTTTTTTTGTTCCTTTAACTTATTCAATACATTATACCCTTGTCTAATTTCTCTTTCATATGTCTTTTAATCAGAATAAATTAAAAGACACTACTGCATTTCTCATTTCATTAAAATTCTTGGTGGTTTCTTATTTTTCCATCTTCCTGCCTTCATATGCCTCGACATCTGAAATTCTCGAGTGGCTCCTTCAATGTATTTCAGTTCATGAGAAGTCCTGTACAGCTAACCTGTGAATGTTACAAGGCATTAGTTCTTTCACAGTATGTTGCTTGATTTCCTCTGTGCTTGAGCGGTGGACGTACTTACCTTTGATCAGCCCCCTATTTTGAACTGTATCAGAAATTCTCATAGAGCCAATTCCTCTATATATGTTTTTAAATGGTGAGTTCCCTCTCCCCAGGAGCTGTTTCAGATGGAGCTCTTTATAGATACTCCCCTATCTTTATGATCCAAGAGGTTTTTTTATTTGACAGGGCTGAAACAGTGCACTGGGAAATACCATTAAACCCATGCTGCAGTTTACAAAAGTGTTGCATTACGGTTTAATTCATGCTGATTTGAAGGTGAATGCAAACAGAGGCCACTATAAAACAAAAGAGAAGGGTTCTGTCAAGGGTTAGGGCTGGGCTGGCTACTAGATGAATGGCAGATGCTCTCTATTAACCTCTCTCTCCTCCCAAAGGGAAAGATAAAGAGAATAAGGGAGAGAGACTTGATTGGAAAAGAAACTAGAACAGCCTTAATAAAACTAATAACAATAACATGAAATACATGCAAATATATACAAACCCAAGGTTGAACCCAACCCCCCTGACAGCAATTATGTCACAGTCACCACTGATGCTGTGGAGCAGACACTGGAGGAGTCCCAGACTGCACCCAGCAGCAAATGAGAACTGGATTCAGGGTATGGATTCCTGAACCGGGTTCAGGAATGCACAGATTAGGATGAAAGGCAGAATGGACAGAGTCCTCCTTGGATGCCAGCCATTGAAGAAGAGAGCTTGATCCTCACGATCCCTCAGCTTTAGACCGAATATGATGTGTATGGGATGGAATCCCTCGTTGGTCAGTTTGGGGTCACCTGTCCTGGCTGCTCCTCTCTGCAGATGCGGCCTTTTACTTTCTGCACCCCCAACACGGTGCACAGGATTTAACAGTGACCTTGGTCTGCACAAGAGCGAATATAAGCCAGAGCCTTTCTGCACACACCAGTCCTTGGTAGTAACTCTAAACATGGAGCATTAGCACTTTCAGAAGCAGGCTCTGTCTGCAAAAATATGCTGTTAACTTCAGAAAGTGCACTCTCTTAGAAGAGACTGAGCTGAAAACTAAAATCACTGAACTGAATTAGAACTGTTCTAGCTCAAACAAGGATAGGCTCATACAGCTTTTGGGACCAGTTTCATTTCAGAGGCAGATTCAAACATGTCTCATGCAGATATTTTGCAATCAGCTCTGCCTCTGCAGACAGCACAACTGAAACCTCTTAAACCTGCCGGGCGTTGTGCTGCAGCAAAGCACAAATCTCTTCCCACAGCTGAAGGTCATGAAACCATCCAGGATCTCCTCCTCTCAATGTCTTTGCTTAGAGGTTGTGCTTGTAATGACCTCACTTCCATCCCACATGGGTGGCTGTGTTAATTTAGATCATTCTTCAGACAGAACCCTTTGGTTGTAAGTTACTTGTAAGAGTAGAGCAAAACAATTTTGTGACTCAAGTCCCTCGTTTATTTATTCTACTGATGTGAGTATGTCAAGGCTGAGAGAAGTCCCTCCTTTAACTGTTCGACTGAAGTGAGTATGTAAAGATGGAGAGAGGGTATTAATGTCTACTATAAAAACATTAAGGAGAGGTAAGCACCCTATACAAGCAGTAAATGGTCATTATGTGAAGGAAGTGCCGTTTAAACTGAAGGCAATGTACATACCAATGTGCAAATGTGATCTACGATTGTGTTAATGGTGAATATTAGAAAGCTATAATAATGGGACTCTAGAGTGACTTTCCAACAGAATTACTGGAGGCAGGAATCAAACTGGATTTCAAACAGAGCTTGAGGCACCACTGAAGCTGTTTATATTGTTGTTTTCTGCAGTGGTGGGGAACCGGCTGTACTGAGCAAAAAGATTTCTCTCGGGTCTGTGCTTTATATTCCTAAATCCTTAGTGGCACCAGAAGCACTGCCCATCTATTCAGGAAACAGTGGGGCAGGTAGTACTGCTGAAAGTCTGAAGTTAGCTCAGTTTTGAGACGATGACCTAAGTTTCCAGAGATCCTCTCCAGCCTTAGTGTTTCTATATTTCTGAATCGTTTTCTTTACAAAATGAAAATAAATAAATAAGAAAGCTTTCTAAAGGGACTGGGAATTTTGGCTCTGCTTTTCATTTCAAATCCAGGAGCTGGTTTTCTGCAATTGTTTGTGTTGGTGTCCTTTGAAGAACAATACTGCAGGTAGGGGGAAAGCGTTCACTGGGTCTGGAAGGAGAAGCAATGGTGCTTGTGTCCTATTGTGGTGGTATCATATGGCTGCCCTTCCAAACTTAGGCTACACATCCTAATGAAGGTCAGTAGCAAAGGCTTAACCAGGCTGACCTGGATCCCTGAAGCTTTTGTGGAAGTGGTGAGTGGAAAGATAGGGTGATTCTGCTGATTTGTGTTCCTTTGGCATTTTCTAACTTGGGCAAAATTCCAAAAAGTGGAAAACAATGAAGTTTGAGGAAGGTGAGGTGATGGTGTTGGAAGATGCAGTTCTCATGCAGCAGGGACACAGATCTGATATCGATACCATCTATGTCAACTGTTTGTTCTTAGCCCAAGCTGGAGCTGAAATAAACATGTCCAAGAAGTAGTCAGATCTAAGTCAGTCTTTAAATTACCAAGCAATTGAGTAAGACCTGGATCTTGAAGAGGCATGTTCTTGCTGAACTGCCTAAGATATGATGTGATGTCATGAGACTACTGTGAATCTTGGATTACTGCAGATTTTTGTGGCTGTTTTCACCTCAGGATTGCAATGAAACAGTATTGCTGGGCCAGGGGCATCTAAAACAAATTATGATCCTATATCTTACGTAATTGTTCTTAGTGGCTCAAGGAAAGGAATAAGAGTTCTTCTGACTGCCTAATAAAGTTTCCTGAGGAATGTCTTCCTGGTGAACTTAGCAATTGGCATTTTCTGTCTCATATTTGACAATGAAATTAGTGTCTTGTACTTTCAAACTGTATCATCAGTCAAGTGTAAATCAGAGATGAACCGTTCCAGTTTATTGTCATTCTTGCAATAAGAAAATATTTTTTCAAGCAAGACTCATCCTATTTTATTTTTGCTGCTGTTCATCTGTTACATTTGGGAAAACTTTACATAAAATTATATATACTTCTGGGACAGCGATATATTTTTCTGTAATGGCTTGGCAAGTAAACAGAATTTCATTATTTCTGCACTTTGTGTCGTTACATCACGTTAATCTTCTTATGGAGGTACAAATAATTATGAATTCAACACGGTAAAATAATGTGTGCTGAAAGACTATTCCTTTTGAAATATTGAATCAGGTTCTTATAATGTGAAAAGAGATCTGCGTGCAACAGGCCTGAGTTTTCAAACAGAGGCAAGTTCTTCCGGGAGCTCAGCTTTCAGACCTAAAGAAAAACAGGGGGGTTAAAATTAAGAGGTGTCTAAATTTTCCCTAAAATACCAATGGATTATCAGTGGATTTGAAGTGCAGAAGTCTTTTAAAATAGCTGATCATTCTTTTGGGGTTTTTTTTCGTGCTTTTTTGACAGTTGTTCCTGTAGTGCACATTCTTTATGGTTTAATCAATTTTGTGTCACACCTGCAAATTGCTATTTTCATAGAGATTCATAGTTGTAAATCTGCTCTGATATAAGGCTTAATGCCTCTGAAATTACATTATTGGTTGAACAGATGTGTCTGAATAACAGGCCTGGAAGTGGAGGACTTGATATCTCAAGTATTCGTTCTCATTGTGTCATTTTCTTTAATGAAATCCTCCAAGGAGTGACAAATTCAGAGATAAACAGCAATTAATAATTCACAGTGGCCGGAGGGAAGGAACAGCCGGTTGCACTTCATTGCACAGATCTAACAACTCACATGGAGTTTGGGCAGAAAATTGAAGGAGTTGGTCACTGGCTGATTCTTCCTCAATTCAATCTCTGTGTGGATAAAACGGGTTTGGAAGCATAAATTCATGTCTTCCCAAATTAATATAAAAAATAGTTATTTCTCTAAGCATTGTCTTACGAACACAATCTAGAACACATTCTGCAGTGCACACTGGTATTTTACCTCATTAAAACGAGATCTTTCCAATTTGTCATACATAGTGTAGATAGATCCCTAGAAAATTCTTAATCACTTTGTTTACTTCGATTCACGAAGCTAAATGTGAAAAATACGGCTGCGTCTGAAAATGTTCACTGATACTCTTCAACTACCTGAGCAGGTGCTTATTTCCTTTTTAAATACATCTGCATTAATACTGAATAATAAGAAGGAATTGAATATGCAACTAATGGTTAAAAGCCACATCCATCATGTAGAGAGTTTTCATAAAAAAACAGGTAACATAGTAGTCAGAGTTCCATAAAGGAAAAATCAGCTGGATTTCTTGTATAGTAGCAATAGTTTAAAATTCTGAACAATCAATAGGGTGGGGGTTTTTTTTAAGATAATGCATCTATTTCTGATGTTTCTCTGGAATTAATTTGGTGTTTAATGGTAAGAATTTAACACTTTTGGCTTTTGACCAGCAGTCAGAAACATGCTGGGAGAATGTGAAAGGATCATCTTACCTCAGATTCTTTGGTAGCAATTTTGGGCTAAATTTTGCACCAACTAGGGGAATTAAGTTTTCACAAAATACATTTCTTACCGTTGCTAATATTTTATTTATTTATTTTTTTATATGTAGTAAGGACTATCTCAATCACTATGCTACAAATAGATTATTTTGAAGGTTCTGAATTTACACTGTTCTTAAATTTGGTAAACAATCTCTCCCTTTTTTTTTATCCTTTGGTTAATTGTTTCATAAGCATGCTGTTTCTTGTTCCATACACTTTTCTTTTTCCCTGACAACATGCATTATTTATTTTTATTTGTCAAAATTCATCTTATCTTGCTGTGTGCTGAATTATAGATACAGTGGAAGGTTAGGTGAGCTGCCTCAAAGTGCTGAGAGATCTTATCTATTCTCATCTTGTTTCAGGAAAAAAAAACCTGCTCTGTTACAGTTGTTTTGGGGAAAGTGTAAAGTCAGCATTCAGAACATGAAAATAATGGGAAAATATTGCTGGTGACTAGGGTGACAAGCATCCCTGAGATGCCACGAAAAAGAAAGAGTGGAAAGTACATAATCTCAGTCATAGGACAGCAATTTAAAGTAGTTTTGGCTTTTTTCTTTTTCAGAGAGATGAAGACACGAGGCCTTTCCAGGAAACAGTCGTGGACAAGTGTTAAAACAAGATTAAGTTTAGTTGTTTGAGAAAGCAAGTGGGTTTACCACACCAAATTATCTTGCCTGTTGTGTTGACTCAGGTAGCCCCGTTTTCTCACAGTCTTTCTTTGAGACACACGCTCTCTGAAAGCTGTGGATAAAACCTCCGAACAACATACAAAGTGTTCAGGTGGTCCTTTGATTTTGTTTTTTTTCTTATTTATTTATTTATTTATTTACTTATTTGAACTCCGTTTGCTCAATATGTAGTGAAAAGTAGATTCTAAATTTGCAGGTGAAGAAATGTGCTGGGAATCAAATGTTCTCAATGCTGAAGAAGTAAATTCACCCCTGACTGAATTCTTGTTAATAAAGCACAAGCTATTTCAGAGCTTCTGTCAGGCTGCACAACGCCAGGGAAGTCGTGGGGGTACTGCTGAATTCATTTCATCGATTCTACAGAGCTTGGCATGAAGGGTGCCATGAAAGATCTTTAGACTGTGATTTGGATTGTAGAAGCTCATTGATAGCGTTTAAAAAATGTAAGCATCTCTCTGGTGAAGTGGCATTTCCAAAGTGGGGGAAGAAGTAAGTAAGTAGATGTGGCAAGGTCATTTTGACATCTTGTAAAGGTCAGGAATTTCCAAACTTGCTGTACTGCAGGTAGGATCTTAATAAATACAACATCTGTAGATTCATCTCTTTGTAAAGATGCAATAACTTACAGCAACTACGTTGTATATAATTAACTATTTTTAGGATAAAATGCTGGCACATTTCTTAAACAGGTATAACTGTAACCTTTTTTTTTTTTTTTTCTGTCCTCAGACCCTCTGCACCGTTTCTTGTCTGCCATGTGGGTTACTTCTGGTTCTTCTAACTGCTTCTGCACCCTGGCTATCAAGTTTCTGTCTGGTAATCTAACTACTATGTACTTTCTACTACCTACCAAGAGTCCATGGAGGAGAAAAGTGATTTGTCTTTCATCTGAGAACATAAGAACAAAAAGGACCACAAAGATGATCGCATCCTTTTTCCCCTGCAGGAAGCCCTGCACTGAGGATCCTCAAAAGGATTCACTGAACATCCCATCCCTCTACCTCTACTTCCCAGAACGTGTAAAGTGTTTTAAACATTTTATAACAACCTTTGAATACAACTTCCTCACTTATCGAGCCGGTCCAGAAATCTGTAACCCGCAGAGTGCCAGGGAATTAGTCATTTAATAGCTGTCGATGATAATGAACTATCAATTTAAATCAATGGAAGCAAGAACCTGCAGGCAGACCCCTGGATGGATTACCCATTACAGCTGATGACATTGGTGACATTTAAATTGACTGCTCCACACAGGACAGCAGCAGTCTGGCCCTGGAATGTGTCCTGGTAAGTGTTTTTCTATCAGATATAGGAGTCTTGCTCAGCATCACACAGGAAAGGATCGGGGAGGGATTTTCCTGTGATTTGCTGACTCTCACCATATATTGCTTTCAGCTTGCCTCCTTTCCTCTTTTGGAACTGTCCCCAAACAGCAAGGAAAATCATATTTTGACTACAATTCATACCACTTCATTCATTTTTTTGAATCATTATTCTTACCATAATTTCTAGCCTTGGGTATTTTTAAATTCTTCCAATGCCAGTTTTCTAAGCACATTGATTATAAACCATAAACCAGTTTATCGTTGCTGTAAACTAAGAAAGACTAAAATAACACATAGTGAAGAAAGAACTGATTTTAAATTTTCTGTCAGGTTTAATAGATTAACATTATCCACAATATGAATGATAGCAGTTCTAAAAATACTTATGACTTTCAGCCACGTACATCCGTCAGCGACAATATCAGAAGAAATGTCGACCCATCTACACCGATTGTTGTGTTTTCCAACCTCCCCTGCTGGAACTTGGGAGAAGAGTGAAAAGTGTGCAATAAACCCAGCATCTTTATAAATCTGCCTCAGGCTTTCAGCAGTATTGACTCAGAGGCTTCTAAGGAAAATCTACGAATCAAAACGTGAGCCTTTGCACCTGTCTGTCTCTGGCCATCACTTCCTTATTTTTTTTTTTTCCATAAAAAAAGAATCCTGTGGTATTGAATTGTGTGCATGCATCTTTGTCCTTACTTCTCATCTTAGATGTGACTAGTTAATTCAGGAGGTTTCTAGAAAAAGAGGAAAAAAAAATAGGTTTAAATGTAAATATTTTGTTTGGTAACGATGCTATCAATGATATGCAGGTTAGTTATGTCCGCATTCATTATTTAAAATAATGTACACCCCCACACACTATGTTTTAATGGACTCAGCAGCTGACATGTTCAGCTGCCATTTCATTTATTGCATTTCTTTATTTGTTCTACTCGTTGCTTCCATTTCATCCTTCATCAATAGAAACACTCTAAAGTTTGTCCTTCGTGTCTTTAAATTATTTTCCACTTTTTCTCATTACCAGTGTAATTCTGCAGGTCTCCATTTGCAGAATATACTGAGGAGCCAGTGTGAGTTTGACGGAAAAGGTATCACTGGAGGAAAAAGAAATAAGTTGTAGCCTCTACTAGGATTGTCCCTTTTTATTGTATTGAGGGTTAAGCCTTTATAGCAGACTTTACAACTCATGCTATTATAAATTAATTGAAAATGTGCAAAAACTTCTCAGATCTATCTATTAATGCTAAAAGTCTTTGGGTTCCTGGGGCAGTGGTTTTAGTCAGAGGTATCTCATTATTTAGACATCTACATGTAGCTGCAGATGATGTTGCATGAGTCAGATTCTGTGGTCTCAGCTTCACTGTGCCTGACTTCTGAAGTCAGTGGGAGTTTTACATGGCCAAAGAAAGTGGAGGAAAAAAAAAAAAAAAAGACATATCCCTGGTTGAAGGAAGAGATGGAGTCCAACACAGTGTGAGTTAAGGAGCTGAACAGCAAATTAATCATTCTGAAAATACTGATCAGTTCTCCCTGGTTTCACCAAGCCATAAGAAACATATAGGTATTTCCAGTCTTTCCTTTTACTGTTTGTATCAACTGTGTTTAAAGGTCTAATTAAGAAAAAAAGAAGCTAGGGTATTTAACAAGTGATTGATTATGAAGAAAATCAAATAATGGATTTTCCTGGAAATACACTCCCCAGTAAAGTTCCTAGGGAATATTCAAATGTAGGTCTGGTGCTGAACTAGTTGCACTGAACAAGAGCAGACTCTCATTAGTTAATATCCTGAAAAAAAACCAAAACCAACTGTGGTTTTCAACAGACAGTGCGAAGCACGTTTCTTGAATGACATCTTCACTAAAAGTCACTTTGGCCGCTATCCTGCGGTGACATTCCAGATGACACAGAAGTGCACCTGCCTGTGTCCCTGGGGTCCCAAGCTGTGGTCCCAGGGACTGATACAAGTTTTCAACGCTCCTGAACCCAAAAAATCTCAAGCTATACAGAGAACTACAATACTATTTAGTGAAAACTGTCTGACTATTTTTCAGTGGTTTGTTTCAATGTAAGTATTTTTTTGTTTTGAAGAAATAAATTATAATGTGAGAAAATTATTAAGTGCAAACACTGGAACCAATTTATTTTAAAATGACAGGGCAAAATAGATTGGATATAAGAGTTAGATGCTCAGACATTAAGTGTTGCACTGTCCTAGGCTTGAATTTGCATTTCTTTGCCTTTCAAGTTAAAAAAAAAAAAAAAAAAACGAACTTCCATTGTAATGTCAGATTTCTTCATTTCTATTCATTTCTTAAATGTGGCAGGACCATTGTGATCACCTACTCTGATTTCCTGCATGAAAAAACAAAAATAAAACCCAGAACATTAGCAAGTCATTTCTGTATCAAGTTCACAGGCAGCAGAGACTTTATTTTTCAAAGAAAGGTATTTAATCTTGATCACAATATCAAAAGCCAAATGTATAAACTAGACTGAAAAAAAACGAAGACTTTGCAAAGCCATCTAACTCATTACTTCCACTCTAAAATTCTCAAGTTTGACGTGTTCAGTCACTCTGTCTATACATTATAAACTGTATATAAATTATACTTCTTATTGTGTCTGACAGCTGAAAATGTTTTGTCAAGCAAATACTCTCACCATTCTCCTCAGCATTTTTTTTTCCGCTGAGTAGGAGGAAGAGCAGTGAAGGAACTTACTCCACTGTTGCTGGTTGTTTTTATTAGATCTCTTTTGAGGAGGACAAAAGCTTCCACACGGAATACTCAGTGCAGCCTGAAGGGATTGCTTGTTTTCATCAACATTATGCTTCACTTATCTTTCTTTGGTTATTACATTTGATGGATAAATCAAACTATGCATTGAATTCCGAGTAGAAGTATCGCAGTACCTTGGGCTTAAGCACCTAGCCCATAGTGAGTAGATAGTATCTTGATGTGTCTGATTTGCATACACACACACACATATATATACCATTTACAAATTATTTATATAGTTTACAGAAAACCTCTGGATGGTCTGAGATCCCCATGCAGCTGGTGAAAAGCTGCCTAAAATTAGATAGCGTGAAAAACTGGTGATAGAAGCATCATTGAAATCCTTGATTTCTTCAGGTATAAAGGAGGGGAAATGGGCTTAAGTTGTGCCAGGGGAGGTTTAGGTTGGATATTAGGGAAAATTTTGTTACTGAGAAGGTGGTGAGGCCTTGGAACAGGCTGCCCAGGTGGGTGGTGGAATCACTATCCCTGGAGGCGTTCAAAAAAGTGCTTCAGGACATGGTTTGGGGTTCATGATGGTTTTTAATAGATGGTTGGATTTGATGATCTTGAAGGTCATTTCCAACCTTAATGATTCTATGATCTTAGCTTGACTCAGGTCTTCAGCCACCTGTAATCTACCCTGAGCTCCTGACCATGCAAATAGTCACCCTTGTCAGTTATTTAGGAGGAAATATTGCTTTTTCTTTTTATTTTTTTTTCTCCTATGATGCCTTTATTTTATTATTGTCTATAGCTTTCTAATTAAACCTCTCCAATCAGCCATTATACACCATCGACTCAAAAAGCCAATGTGTTTATGTCGGACTCAGGTGGGTTTCCCAGAGAAGCTGGCACAGGGGCCTTGAGCACTTGCTGGGGAGGTGGATGTAAATAATCCTGCTTTTTAATTGACTTGCCAAAAACACTAGAAGGTATAAAATTCTAGAAACTGCAGAAACTACTGGTCTTTTGAAAACACAGATAGAATTTCCATCCTGGCATTTCCCAGTTACAAAACAACCCATTTTTCCCTGTGCCATCCAGGGTGTTGTCAAACTATATGACAGAAAAAAAAAAAAAGAAAAAGAACTTTTTCTTGGCTGCTGCCGTTTGAGACCGAGCAACCTCACTGCAACTGAATGTCCTAGATAAGCCTATCATGATGTTTGTACCTTTAAAACATGCACTGTTCAAGCAAACATAATTTTTACCAGCCATTCTCTAATCAAGAGTCTCTCTGACATTCTTAAATTTTCTCTCTAGAGAGCGTGGGGACCCTACAGAATAAATTATGGTCGCATTTGGGACCTTTTGCACCAGAAGTGGATGCCCCACATGCCTCCTTGCCAGGATGCACATCGTTTGTGATTTTGGTTTTGTAATCAATTTTGTGTTGGCTTTACTTTTACAGTTTATCAAAGTACACTGGAAATCAAGAATTCAAGAACTGAAAAAACGTATTTTGTGCCTCAAATGTAAGCAAATGCTGCTGAAGCTCATGCTTCTGAGTGATGCAAGCCATGCCAAGCTCCTGCCAAGAAAGCTTGCCTACGCCCAGTCTCAACGTGAGTCTCTCTGTCTGGCTGTTTCTGCTGTAAATAAAGTTACTCATTGGTGAGTATCCCAGGAAAACTTACTGTGCCTATGCACAGAGAATACAGATCCTCCAAAAAAAAAAAAAAAAAAAAAAGACAAAAGGAGGCGAGGTAATGACCAGGATGAACTGAGTATGAAATAACAGAACTGGATTTCTTTTCACTCCAGGACAATGTTCAGTTCATTTGTGAACTGTGCAACTACATAAAAGACCCAAACCCTACAATTTTATCAGAAAAGCCAACAAACATCTTATCAATAGTGACTGGAGCAGTGCAATACCCTGTTGGGTTAACAGATTGAGTTATATGTCTTGTTTGTGGATTTTGATGAATGCTATTATCTGGAAAAAAAACCAAAGCAGTTATATTTTATTGGCTATGAAATATTTTTCTAATTTCAGCTGAAGCACTGATTCTATAGACACCTCAGACATATAACTCATTATAGTGAAATCAAAAAAGCTACTTGGATGCCTGGGGTCGTATGGTGGTATCTTCAGGAGCAGGCTTTGTTTTCCTGGGCTTTACATTTGACTCTAAAAGAATCAGCCCCAGCTCATGATTGCCCAGCAATAAGCAGTCTTAGTTATTCGGGTTGGTATTTGCTGCAGCTTAATTTGGAATTTAGGCTGCACAGATAGAGGGTGGAAAGAGATACCGTTCCTGCAGAGCATGATTCACAGCACCTCCTTTAATAGCCTATTGATCGTCTAACCTACAGACTCTGAATCTTCTCCTGAAGATGTCTGTTTGCCACACAGAGCTGGGCACGTCCAAAGTTGAGAGTGAAGATTCCCAGCTTTGCCTCCATGGCCCTCTGGCTCAGCTCAGCGCTGGGACCGAGTATAGGTGAGCGTGGTGTGAAAGAGCACGAGATGAGCTCCATGCCTGTTGCATCTTTTCAAGGCTCTTTTGTTAATTTTGCTAATGTCTTGTTGGTATGGCCTTGTAGCCTCTATTCCTCCACGTTTCTGCCCCACAATACACCGCCAAACCCACAGTATTCATTTTCAGACTCAGAATCCAGATTCTATATCCCTCAAAGGGAAGCTTAACTTCACCTGAAGGGGTCACCAGAAAGAGATCTATTTTCCCTTCAGCATAGGAACAGGCTGATTTGTCCTGACTCTGGTTTCACCTTGGCTTTAGAGGAACTGCCAATACACCAGGTGGCTTATTCAGTCTTCTCTCTGCCTACCGGTTAGCTTCCTGATAAGAGACATTGGCTCAGCTGATGGCATCCCATGTGGGTTTCACATGGGCAGATGAGATGGAAGCCCTTAAAGAAGATGTTTAGAAACCAGTAAGGCTTCCACAGTTTAGGTTTTCCTTTAAAGGTCCTCAGCCCTGATAGGAAACCAGGTCCTAGGAACCCACTGGGCTTCTGAACACAGCTCTGACCTGGAGGACAGCAGTTTTCTCTCCAGCTTCCCTGATGCAATTTCTATATCCTGAAATTTAAATTTCAGTTTGCCACATGCAGCTGTCTCTATTACAGCATCAACTCATTCATTCTTGGCAAGTGGGTGGACATTGGTTCTCTTTTCTGTTAATAGCAAAACTGCATTTAGCCACTGTACATTCCTGTTACTCATAACTGTTCCTAATAAGCCAGTCACCCTTTTCTTTTTTACTTCCTTGATTTTCATGAAAAAAATGCTTTACAGACGGACTTAAACCTGACACTGATCACTGCAGGCAAAAAAAAAAGTTGATGACCAAGAAAGGCAAAATTATTCCTCTGACTCAAAAAGCACCTGAGGTTGCTGTTATTGTGCTGAATTTTGATACAATCCTGTCATTGCCCAGGGATAGAGGAAAAAACCAAACAAACAAAAAGGGATTAATCTTTAAACCAAGTCTAAGGCATCTTTCTGGGGAGTTTATTTTCTGTCAGCCTGATTTCTCAACAGGTCTGATGAAGATGTGAAAGATTTGATCCCAAACTTACTGCAATCAACGTAAATGTTCCAGAGCCTGAGCTCTGTTGACGCAAATTATCAGCAGGATGAAGCTGTTTCAAAATTATGGTCGTGTTTGTTCCAATGAGTCCACCTCCATACGTAACACAAGGGAATTGGTCACATTTCTTCCATCACAGGCCATCCCTAAGATACTTTTTACCTTGTCCATTTGTAAACCTCTTCCTCTAGGCCTTTAGGGTTTTCCTAAAGTCAATGTTCAACTGTAAGAACTTTCTTGGTGAGACGAAATAAACCTAAAGGCCACCCTCTTCACAAAGATACTCCTCCATGTGTTGTTCTGTGGAAAACAACACAAAGCAGAGAGCTCAAGGTAAAATCTTATATACCACAGCAAAACTCAAACAAGCACTGGGATGTCACTGCACCTGTCGTGCCATTTGAAGTTCTGTGAAGGTCTAATTGATGAACCCAGGGAAAAAAAAAAAACTTACAGTGTTCAGATTATAAAGAATAAATTGGAAAGGTTCGAACACTGCTCCGGCATTCGGCACGATGCTTTGGGAAGCGTTTGCGCTAATGTGGGGCTGTGAGTTTTCTTTAAAATCCTTATTAGTGTGCATTTCAAGGTGGCTGCACTCTTTATTCTGAAAACTTCTTCTGCATTACTTCATTCAGCCCTATAAACACTTAGGGAGAGCACACTCTAAAAATAAATTCCTTTTGCGCTTCTTTCATTTAAATTGCTTTCAGGAAAACGCTGATATCAGGAAAGAGGCACCCACATCCATATGTTTATACTGAGAGCAATTCGCAGTCACTTTTCTGATGCTAACCAGGAAATTATGTTATTTGCCAAACCTGTAATTACTCACAAAGCAGCGCTCTCTCTTTATTCACTGCTCTTATTAATGTTTATGGTACCTCCCAAAATTGCCCTCAGATTCAGGGCTGAGGCAGACAATGTAAATAAAATAGAAACACGCTTTTCTCTACCGCTTTGTGCGCTCGAGAAGTCTTAAAATGTTGCGTGCTGCAATTAAAATGTTTGCTGAAAATCAAGATGTTCAACTTTTAAACGTAATTATACTGTTGAGAGAGAAGGAAAAAAAAAAAAAGGTCGTTCTGATTGCTGCTAACTCTGGAAACGGTATTTAAAATACATTTTGTATCGACTAGATGGTGTCTATTGTGCCTCTGTGAAGAGATGGCTTTTTACAGTGCCACGGAGTAGCTTGTACTCACTGTACAGCTCGTGAGCACCTCAGAACTACAAGGTAGTCACCTAATTACAGAGCAGGTAGAGTGTTATTAGTGGCGCGGAGTTCAAAACGGAGCCGTAATTATGTATGAAGATCACTCCAAGAAACACTTAATTGCATCGCTTATTGCTAACAACTTCGAGCTACCAGCATGTTGCTGAGTGATAAAAGCAGCTCTTCCCCATCCACTCCTGGGTCGTATAAGATGCTAAATCTCTGCCAGGATAGATTGTGGAAAAGCGTTTACTTGCATAAAGGACACTGATCCAGCTGTTTGGAAGAATACATTTTTGTCTAAAGCTGAGTGGAACTGCTTGTCTGGTTGTTATTGCTCAAAAAAAAAAATAAAAAAAATGTCCTCTCTTAAAAGCAAAACTTCTCCCAGTAATTTTTCATATTCTTAGGATTTCTTCCTCAGTTGTCCAACGTGTAGCAGATGAGGCAAGTTATAAAAATACCGCGGTTATAAAACAGATTGGATGTTCTGGAAAATGGTTTGGAACATTCTATTGAAAATTCCTACGTTTGTGTGTTCGTATTCACATATTCTTGTGGTTTACTGGAATTCCTTAAAAGAACAGTTTCTTAAGAAATAAAAAGGTCAAGGAGGTGGTGGAATCACCATCCCTGGAGGTGTTCCAAAAATGTGTGGATGTGGCGCTTCAGGACATGGTTTAGGGGTCATGATAACATTTAGTGGATGGTTGGACTTGATGATCTTGAAGGTCATTTCCAATCTTACTGAGTCTATGATTTAAAATTAAATATTTCTGTGAGATAATCATGAACAAAAGAGATCCATACTTAATTGCGTCACATTTTGAAAATTTTCCTGCGTTTTTCAGGTCATGTTGCGACGTGTTTCAGCTCTGCGAAGTGTGCTGAGGTTTGTTTTAAGAATTCTGAGGCAATAATAGAACCATTTTTAGAACAGCTTGGAGTTGCTATCCAGATTAATATTTTACAGGTTTGTTTTTTTTTAATTTAAAAACTAAAATAAATACAAATAAATGAATCTGCTGTACACTTTGTTTAAATTTGCTCTTAAGAACAGTAGATTTTGTGACAGAAGAGGAAAATATTTGATGTACATTTTTAGATATTCCTTTTGTAGTCTTGCTTCAGCTCAATATTTGCAAACTGATGATAAAGAAGATAACCCTGTATGATAAGGTTGACTTGAATTTTCACTTTCAAAGGCAGGAGATAGAGACCAAGCTGTATATTTGATTTAACTAAAAACATTAACTTTCTCTTTTCTTGAATTCAAGTTAATGTTGTTTACATTTTCTAGGTTTTAATCCCTTTTTTTTTTTTTGTTAAATATTTGCAAATATTATCAAGAAATCTTTTTTTTTTATTATTTTTTTTTTCTGCACAACTTAAGGGGTAAAAAAGGCAGAGCTTTTACCATTCAGTTTTCCACTACAGGGAAACTAGGAAGTGTTCTTGCTGGGAACAGGATGAATTGACAATTTCAATCACTTTTCTTAAATGCTCACAATCTAGGTCTGAACCTGACATTTTTGCATCTCAAATCCTCACAAGGGAAAGGGGAGGATTCACATGCAATGGTCCGTCCGCTCCCCAGATGCTAACTGCAGTAGGAAGGGGTCAAGCTGTGGAAAATACCTAAGCAGTGGCACCTGCTCCCTAAGGAAGTTGGCATCCAAGGCTGGAGACTTTGCTTATTGCCCCTGGACCTGCCATGAGGATGTCTCGTCTTCCAAATTTCCCTTTGCTTGATTGTTTCCTTTATTTTTGACTCCCACCTCTGTCTATGAAATGAACATGATGTCCACCATCTGGCGATGGGAAACTTCAGGAATTCTGTAGGGTAAGTACATATACAAAAACATACAAACACATGCTCGTATATTTACAACCTACATAAACATATATAAATATATATATATATATATTTACAATGAATCCCATAAGCCAGCTTGCCAGTTTACTCTGGAAGTGAAACTGAGCCTTGAAACAACTGCCTGGGGAATGAAAATAAACAAAGAGAACTTGATGGCCCTCCAGGTGCCTTCTCGAAAAGTCTCAGCGGTGGGGAGAAACTCCCCGCACAGCTGACAAAATAAATGAGCCAGTGGCGAGAGTTGCACGCTCAGATCTTACATCTGGGAAAATACCGTGGGTTGTGAGACCCCACATGCTGCAACCCACTGGCTGTTCTGAGGGCAAAGGCATAGGTGGTAAAGGGAGAGCCCTGAGTTTGCTCCCAGACTGGAGTCAGCTGCTTGAAAAAGAGAGATTTTTCAGTAAAATATTGCAGGCAATTAGCCTAAGACAGGGAAAAGCTGCCTGCAACTTTTTAGCTGATGCTTTCCACAAAAAAAATAAATAAAAAAAAATTGTAATGGGAGGAGAAATATTTGAATCACGTTTAAAAAATTATTTAATAGTTATACAAAGAAAAAGATAATTTCTTCTGAGCTATGGAGCTTCCCCTAATATCGTAGAGACAGAAGTTAATAACAGCTATCAAGAGGTTTGAGTGTCACCGTGGTAATGTCGCTGAAAATGTGTAATGTCAAGAAGGAGTGAAAAAAATCAAGAGTGAAAATCTCTGTGGGCAGGAAGGCAAGCAGAGGATCTTCGGTTCACACCCCTCTACAGGGGTGAAGTTTTTGATGTGCAGCAGAGTCCCTATATATCAGTGACCTAAGGAAAAAAAAAATAAAAAATAGAAGGTAATTGGCTGAAGGGAAGGTTGGGGGAAATGGGTTATAAAGTGGACAAGAAATGCACTATGAAATTGCAGTCAAATGTCTAAATCTGTGACTGTACAAGACTTCTCAGTATGATATTGTGGCCGTGTGTTTCTTGGCTTTTTCACAAACTGGGAAGTGCTGCTTCCCAAGCTGGCAATTGCTGTGCTCCCCAGTGTTCATGTTAGCCTAGGTGCGACTGCACAGCTGCTAACTTGGTGACTTTCCAGTTGATAAGAAATATTTTGATATATTATGTATATAAAACAGTCTTAATTAATCCAGATTCTGACACCTTTGGTCTTCTTACCTGGGTCAGTTTAATAAAGAGGTTCATTATTCTTCTTCTGTGGGAGGCAAATGGGGTTTGATTTCTATTTCAATGCAACTCCACTAGGCATGGCAAAATGCACTTTTCAAAAGCATTTAAAATGACCATATCTGGCAGATGTTCACATGGAGGGTCACTATGTATTTCCTGCTCCCTGTCCATACTTTTCTCCAGCTCTGCTAAATTTCAGAGCTTTTTCTCCAGACCAATGGAAGAACAAAACTGAGAAAATAGGAAGATTTCTTTAGCGTGTTCAAAACAATGTATATTCCCTACTCCTGGCATTTTACCTGATGATTTTTTTTTTTAATTAATATTTTGCATGATTTCCTAAGGAAATGCTCTCGTGCTTCTTGTCTCTTATTTCCCACGTAATAACTTTCATTGCCCAGTTTCAACCAGTAATGGAAGAGGACTAGAAGTCTTGACTACAATTAAGTTTTAACTTGTAAAGAGGGTAAGGAGAGATAACCTAAATTACTGTCACCACAGAGCAAAACTAGGCAGAAAGTAGCTCTGCTGTAGACTGTAGGTCAGTCAACAGAGTCATACTTCCCTGGACTTTTGGGAGCAAAGGTGCTTCCTTTCCCTCTCAGGCACAGCACCAGGCTCTGCAGCTGCTGTGGATTTAAATCCAACCAGCTTGAGTTTCTTGGCACATGCTCGGACTGACATACTTTGGCATTATCAAGAAAAGCCCCGGAGCTTTTAATATCAATAAATGAGAAAAGAACAAGCTATTAAAATCTGGGGTAAGGAATAGAATAGTGGTAGTGATTTTGAAGGGGGAAAATGTCAACTTAGAGAAGTAGGAACATTATAGTTGTAGGTATTTATTTTCTCTGTTCCTATGCCTGTTTTCAAATGATTGATTTTAAAAGGCTGCTTTTATTATTTTTAAGTGTGTATGATTTGTGCCAATTTCTTTTAGCTGCTCTGAAACTTTCAATCTGTGCTCAGCTAATAGAAACCCATGATGTCAAAAGCTGGTCAGATACAGAAGAGTGTGCTTATTATTACAGAAAGAATAATAGAAAGGGAGAAATAAAAATAATAAAAATCGGAATTACAAAAATTTATGTGTGCAATGGAGGCAACACTTTCCTGGGTGGATGATCACAAGGAATATTGTGGAAAAATCAGACAGGAGAGTCCAGATTTGTGAGGATGGCATATATAAAGAACTTCAAAAACATTTTTCATGGAGGAGAGGAAGAGACATCAAGGACATCACCAGTGTCCTAGATTCTGCAACAGCAGGAAATTTGTTAGGTGAAGATAACCAGGAGAATAACCTCAGTGAGTGGATCTTTTTTTTTATATATTATACAGCAAGACAAAACCCCTGCTAGCCTGGCAGTCTGACCCAAGGGGAAACTCTTGTTACTGAAATGGCAACTAGTTTAAGTCCAAAGCAAAAAAAAAAAAAAAGAAGTGTTTGGAAAAGAAAAAATTTTTAGAAATTTGGAAAGATGGACTAAAGGACAGACAGAAAACTTCCTGCCTGGCGCAATCTATTATAAAAATTGCCCAAACAAGTACAATAACGATTGTCGAGCAGTGTTTTGTCTGTGTTACGAGCGCTCTGTTCCATTTTTGGTTTATTTTTTCTGTTTCTCTAAGACATGATCACCAACACTATTTCTGCACACAGTAGTGTCTTCCGGGCCTTGCTCACATTCCTGAAGCGCACAGCTAAACTAGTGACCTAGTGTTTCCTCTAAGACACGCCTTGGCCTATAATGCCGACATGAACAAATATATTTTGGGAATTCTACCTTGAAAAGATATCAGAAAGACGTGCTTTACTGAGATATCTCAAATCCACTAATTTCTCACGAAATTCAGCTTCATCTATACTACCTCTATCAATGATTTCAGGGGGATTATTGGTTTTAATCCCAACCTTGGGTCCGTTCTTCTCAGAAGACAAAGCCTAGCACTTGAAAATTTCACGAGTGCTTTTTTTTTTTTTTTAAGCTGGAGGAACACAATGTTAGGATTGGGATAAAAATGAGGACATGGCTTCAGACAGAAAACATACAGTGCTGAAATACAAGGATTATTAAATAGTGCCAAGAATAAATTCTATGGAAAAATGCAATGAAAACTTACTGTAATAAAAAGGGAGATTAAATCCGGCAGTAATTAGCATATCAAACAAACATGGATCCTCCTATAAATGGAGAATACAATGCCTTTAATTATAGATTATGAATGTAGCTGACCAAGGAACAAACATGTCACAAGCACAAATTGAGGTTTCAACCTTTGTTTCCATTCTGACTGTGGTTGAAAATAAAGGTTGGGAAGGGGCAAGGACGGACGGGCAAGAGAAAGTGGAGGAAGGGAACTTCACCTGCAGTGGTGATCAGAACAGAAAGGTGAGATGAGATAAAGCCTTGACCTTAAATGGACAGAACAGAAGTTTAAATATATCTCTCTCTCATCCTGCCTGAGAGCTGAGTCCCAGCAGAGCAGGAAGAAGATGATCTTTCTACCTAGGAGAGCTCAAGATAGAAAACCTTGATAACCTTCTTGCTTGAAATTATCAAAACAGACAGAATCCTGCCGACAGCTCTGGTTTAGTGGATTAATACTTTCTAGTGGTCACAGAGTCACAGAATCACAGAATGGTGAAGATTGGGAGGGACCTCTGGAGATCACGTGGTCCAAACCCCCTGCTCAAGCAGGGCCGCCTAGACCCAGATGCCCAGAATCATGTCCAGATGGCTTTTCATTACCTCCAAAGATGGAGACTTCACAACCTCCCTGAGCAGCCTGTGCCAGTGTTCACGTTCTCATGATAAAAAAAATGTTTCATGATATTCAGAGGGAACCACCTGTGTTTCAGTTTGTGCCTGTTGCCTCTTGTTCTGTCACTGGGCTGGCTCCACCTTCTCTGCACCCTCCCATCAGGTATTTACGTACCTTGCCGTACAAGGTCCCCCAAGCCTACTTCTCCCTAGGTTAAACAGTCCCAGCTCTCTCAGTCTTTCCTCACAGAAGAGATGCTCCAGTCCCTTTGACATTTGTTGTGGCCCGTTGTTGGACTCTCTCCAGCCAGCCCTTGTCTCTCTTGCACTGAGGATCCCAGAACTGAACACAGCACTCCAGCTATGGCCTTACCAGTGCTGAGTAAAGGAGAATCATTAAGGTTGGAAATGACCTTCAAGATCATCAAATCCAACCGCCTACTAAACATTATCACGTTTAAACTGTGTTCTGAAGCACCACTTCCACACAGTTTTTTGAAGAAGCACCTCCCTTGACCTGCTGGCAATGTTTTCTCTAGTGCAGGCCAGGACACCATTTGCCATCTTTGCAGCAAGAGCACATTGTTGGCTCATGTTCAACTTGGTGTCCATCAGGACCCCCAGGTCTCCACTTGAATCTGTAACCACCACTGGAAGCTCCACAAGATTTTCTCTCCCGACCAAGACAGTGTGAAACAGGGTGTTGCTTCTCATTTATGTCAAGACCTCCTTCTGCTGCTCGATGAAGTTAAAGAGGTATCAAACGCTTACTTGTGCCACCACTTCAAAGCCAACCCTCTTCATGCTGCTAGAGTGGCACAAAGGGAACTTGGTGGAAATGCAAGGGAAGCCCATGACTTGAATTGTGTGCTGATAATGAACCACTGCATGGAGTCAGTGATAGTCATTTGAAGAGCCAGACTGGTTTAGAAGTTTCCTCTCCTAAACTTTCTTTTTGATCTTTTCCTGCAAGAACAGCGGCGTTTCTCAGCCAAATAATTGTGCCCTGTCAGAGCTCTGACCTAACACGCACTCTTTGCTCAGGGGGATTATTTAATTATATTTACTCCAGTTTAACTCACGCTGTTCAAAATCACCAAGGGAGCGTATCCCCTGCTGACACACCAGTCCTTCAAGCCTGTTGTGCAGTTTGCTTTGTCTTCCCTGCGGGGACCACTGAGGTTATGACAATCTTCTCCAGTAGTACAGGTGATTCCACGATCTGCCAGAGAGTCCATTTTCTTCCTGGAGCATAGCTGGAAAGGCCCTGAATTAGAGAAAGGTTAGGAAGATTAACCCTTGCTTTGCAGATGAGGTTTCTTTGGTTTTGGATGCAAGCACAATCTTTTCCAAATTAACAACAGGACACCAATGGAAACTGGGTCCCTAAATGCCTTCGTAAATC
The DNA here is from genome assembly GCA_013396935.1 of Baryphthengus martii. NCBI lineage: Eukaryota > Metazoa > Chordata > Aves > Coraciiformes > Momotidae > Baryphthengus > Baryphthengus martii. The sequence goes on from VWZK01019573.1 coordinate 25,043, forward strand.
GAAGTCAAACTGCAAGTGAAAGTTAACAGGTTCCCTGCTTAAATCCTCATGTCTCTGAAAATGTCCCTCGCCACTCATTCCAGTACCAATGTGTGAGGGGAAAACTGAAGATGTTACATATTTTGAGTTCAGTCAAGTGCTTGGCACTGTGTTTCACGAACTCTTACTGCTAAATGAATTCAGATTGGCTTGGACAGCAGCATACTCGTGTGGGCTGAAAACTGCCTGGCAGATTGTAAACATGTGGCAGGGATAAAGAGCTCTCCTTCTATAGTGTTAAAGAAATTTGTCTAGTGGCATATACTGTAGGGACTGCAACTAATCTAATCTCATTATATTATATTAGGAGTATAAATACCTTCGATATTATCAGAAAAAGGAGACACAAATCTGAAAAAAAATAGAGTATATGTAGCTTTGCAGAGGTTTGCTGATCTTTTTGAGGTCTGGAGATCAGAAATCCTGAAAAGAGTAGAAATACAGGGCTAAGAAATTAGAAAGGACTAAAAATAAACCAAACAACAGCAAAACCCCCACCCCCCCCCAAAAAAAAAAATACCAACCACTCACAACCGAAGAACCTAATAATAAAAAAAAATGCAATGAGAAGCCAAAGACTGGAAAAGTGTAATGATTTATTGACAAGAATCAAGAAGTGCATTATACAACACTTTGCAATATATGCAAGAACAAAAATAAGCCAGTGACTTCGGAGTGCATATACAAAGTCGTGATGTCATGGACTAATTTTATTGGGATGCTGACCAGAATTGTTTCACTACCATAGCTTGAAATTATCTTTTTTTTTTCTCTTATGGAACAGAAAAAAAAAATAATCAAATGGCTCTTCTGTTGTCTGATGGAGCAGCAGTTTGTATAGTGAAGCTCTGAGCCACTTCTTGGCATTACAAAACGACAATGAATAACACAGATGCCTTTTCTCTGTAGCTCTGAGATGACTACATCCTTCCCAAGGACTGCATCCTTCGTATCACCCGAAACACACCCAGGGAAATTCAAAGAACTAAACCAACCAACCAACCAAAAAACTGAACTGTGCTTGACTGCAGTGGAAGATTTAAACAGCCTGATCTGCAGAATTATCTAAAAAATGAAGAGGTACTAGATGTTTTCCTCCTTGCAAATATTTAGAGCCCTTTTATTCCATTACAGGAACACTGAAATCCACTGGAAAACCGAAGAGTAAAACTAAACATTTTTCATGCACTTGCAAATTTCCTTACCATTTAAAATTTGTATTTTGCAAACACAAACACAATCCTTGGACTGATGAGCATGTCAATTAAGAATCATCCTACCATCATTTCACTGTAGTTTGACACAGTCTTATGATAAGTCAGTTGTTTCATAGGACCCTCCTAAATGCTAGATCTTCAGCTTGTGATAAATCTGAGTTCCTCTTCGATGGCAAGAGGAGTCATTTGCTAAAGGATAATGTTGCATAAACAAGTGGATACCATTGATAATTAACTGCATAACATGTTGACATAATAAATGCCACTCTATATTTACACTCCCATCAACCTTATGCCACCACGGGCAAAAACTTCTTGTTACACCCCTGTCTTGGGATGTCTGCAGCAGCTACAAATGATGCAGCCTTTTAACCTGGTGCTCCAGTACAGGGATTGTAATGTAAATTCATTTTGATAGGTGTGAGGAGATGCTTTGGCTTCACGTGTAAATGAGGGGAGAAAATGTAGGTTGAATCTGTCAAAATGTGAAGTCTTTCTGGTGAATGGCTTAACACACTCAGGAAAAGAACGGACCAAGTGGTTTCAAACCCAAGGCAATGAGAAACGCCGTAGCCAATTGAGGATCTTGATCTATTATGGTCTTATTTGTTCTTTTCTGACTGTTTGCTGCTCCATCCTCCACCCAACTCTCAAGCAGGTACTTAGAGAACAGCACTTACCAGTTGTTATTTGGGTACCATTTCACAGCAAACAGGCCTTCGATGTATTCAGCTTGACAAAAACACAGTTTTGAAATTGAACTTCAATCTGAAAAAAAAAACAAAAATTGTCTAGGTTAGTCCACTAATTAATGCAATATACATTTTTATAGTTACGCTGCTACTTCTACTCATTTTTTTTCAGGTATGTGGAAAATAAACTCATGCATTGGCCAAATAACCAATTTGCTTGTAGCCTGAACTGGCAAGGCAGAAAGGTTTTCTTGTTAATCATCATCCATTAATGCTTAGCCAGCTGAAAAGAACTCTGAATATGACACCCCTTGCTTTCCAGTGCTAATGCTATAAATTGAGAATAATTAAAGGCAATCAATGATGAGAGAACTAGATGCTGGGATGCTGCAGTTTATTCTTAGTGTGGCCAAATACATACCTTCCCAGAGGGGGAACAAAGACTTAAAATTCTGGGGTGTTTTTGTGGTTTTTTTTCTGTTACATCATCCAAGGACAAAGGACAGAACTAGGAAAAAAAAAAAAAAGCACAAACCAAACTGCAGGAAGAAAAATGAAATGCAAATAAACCAAATAACGTTAAACCGGATCACTTAGACATTATTTTTCTTAATTAGGACAGATTCTTCTTGCACATTCAGAATTTAAAATGTAAATTTAAATATAAACCAGGGGTTTTTTTTCATTATTTTATTTATTCATTTTGGCTACTTAAACCAGAGGGAAGCACTATCAGTTTAACCAGAAATGATGGTTTGTCCTTATCTGTAGACTCGTTTGGAAAAGCAAAGTATGTGCTTAGTCACTCCCGTTTAATCTTACTGAGTGCCTTTGGGAACCAGGAAACTGAGGCTTCAGCAGAGCTGCTGGAAAGCTGCACGGCCAGCTGAGCCTGGAATTAGAAAAGGGAACGGGTATGAGCTGGTCATTGGAGAGGAGGAAAAGCTGCCTTCAGATCTGCCTATTATTTTGCCGTTACCTGGAATCATCAGGAATTTCATCAGATGAAAATATGCAAAACTGGTTTAGTACCACATTGAAGAAGGAACAGGAATAAAGCCTGCAGATCAGGAAGCTACAATGTGCCTCCAGCAGCCATTAAAATGATCTTTAAAATGTTAGTCTTCTAAAACAGCTCACATGGCTTTTCTGAGCTTGCAACTCTTGTTTCTGTAACAAGATCGCTCCTTGTAGTCTGTGGAATCATCCTGCACGTCACTTATACTCAAAAACATCACTTGGAGGGACTGAAGGTAGAAAAAGCCAGTTTTCAATCATCACTTTCATAGAAGTTTTGGGTGTGGGTTTTTTTTCCTCCAATAATGGAATAAGGTTGTCAGTTTTTATTTGCGAGCTAGTTATTATAAAAATCAATTTACATAAAAGGCAATTTTAAGTTGAGAAACACCATCACATTATTTTCTTTCTTAGAGAATATCATGGGAAATTGGTTTTGGTTTGTGATGTTTAGTACTTTGATTAGGAACTTGGCAGATAATATAAGATCACTGATAAAAGCGGAACGGAGATAAGTAACAATGAAGAGGTCTATAACCCGGAGTGGTCCAGATCAGTCAGCTAAATAAAAAGTGCTATACAGTATATGCTTTAAAGCAGCCAGTACAAAATCATATCTGTAGGGCCATTTAATTTAGCTTTTACTGATAAGAAGGAGCCCTCTGAACTTGAGAAGAAAGTACTGCAACAAGGATTTTCAGGTAACTTTGCAATCAGCTGTATCTGATGCCACAGTGTGATGGTGTTTAATACAAGTATATAACAGCATAGAATAGGCCATTCTCCACAAAAACCAATGGCATCCTGAGGTGCATGAAGAGCAGTGTGTCCAGCAGGTTGAGGGAGGTTCTCCTCCCTCTGCACTCTGCCCTAGTGAGACCATATCTGGAGTGTTATGACCAGTTCTGGGCTCCCCAGTTCAAGAGGGACAGGGAAATACTGGAGGGAGTCCAGCAGAGGCTGTAAAGATGAAGGGACTGGAACATCTCTGATGAGGAAAGGCTGAGAGAACTGAGGCTGTTTAGTCTGGAGAAGAGAAGCTGGAGAGGAGATTTTATTCATGTTTACAAATCTCTGAAGGGTAGGGGTCAAGTAGAAGGGACCAGGCTCTTTTCAGTGGTGCCTTGTGACAGGATGAGAGGCAACGGGCACAAACTGGAACTCAAATAGTTCTACCTCAACAGGAGGAGAAACTTCATTTCTGTGAGGGTGACAGAGCCTGGACCAGGCTGCCCAGAGAGGTGGTGGAGTCTCCTTCTCTGGAGACTTTCAAAACCCACCTGGATCTGTTCCTGTGTGGCCTGCCCTGGGTGACCCTGCTCTGGCAGGGGGCTTGGACTCGATGATCTCCAGAGATCCCTTCCAACCCCGACCATTCTAGGATTCTATGATTATCAGTGTGGTGGGTAATACTTGTGAGCACATCTGGAAGGCTGTGCTTAACTGTGATTTCCACTATTAAAGACACATGTTGAACAGGAGAGGGCTCAATTTAAGGACTGGAAAGTGGTGGACTTGATCTGTCAGTTTACAGTAGCAGAATTTAGGTAACCGACTCTTCAATGTGGTGAAGAATTGTGTGAGCAATCCCCCAGCTGAAGCTAATACTGAACACACGCAGTTCTGAAATGAGCAAAACCTTTTTCCAAATTGAGAGCAATCAGTCAGGACAAATTTGGTAGATCATCTGCAATACATCTGTTGCATTGTTGGGTTAAGGATACCTAAAAAAAAATGCAAGCTAACGCAGGTAACAGGCTGATGGCTGCTAATCAGAAATGAGCAGAAAGAAATTTTGTGAGACATTTCAGGAAGTTAAATTTGTTCCTCTTCAACAGCAGAACAAAACGAAAGCTTTCCAAAGGTTTCCCTAAAATATACACAAGAAATGGCTGCCTTCTGTTACGCAGCAATTTGGTTACTGGTCTCTGCAGGCTCAATTCCCTGCTTGGGTTAAAAGAAGGCAGATTTTTTTAACCTCCAATTACCCAAGCAGATTAGACAATTAAACCCAGGATTTTCCTATCACAGACTTACACTTGAATTAGCCAAGCTAGTGAGGGAGTTTTCCCAACTCTTTGAACATTATTTATTTATTTATTGTGGGGAATAAAGGCATTTTTCAGATGTCTTTTCTTTTTCATTTGAAGTTGTTGTGTCAAAAGTACCGTGATCTGGGCCTGTGTTGGAGCGGAAGGAAGAGCTCACAGCAGCTCTAGATGCCACTTGCCCACATTTACTCTGCACATGATGAAAAAAATAGTGTATTTTTACTTGCTCAACTCATTGCATGAAGCTAGACAATGGGTGTGCCTAACTAAGCTCTGCTTAGCTGTTTCCAAGACTCCTGCGATCTTAATGAAAACAATTACCCAGGAAAGAGACAAACCCCTAAATGACCTTAAGAGGCACAAAACATGAACTTAATTATCAAAAATACTAATTCAGAATTTAGAATAAATTAATAATTTGTAAGGCACCTCCAAAGAAATTGCGAAGGTTACAAACCTCAAGGGACCTCATCAACATACGGAGGAAAAAAATGTTATTCTCAGAAGTAGTTGATTTGCACCAGGCTCCTAAGTGAAGGTCAGACAGAGCACAGGGCAACTTTTTTGGTATTTTTGTGCCTAGCCAAGCACAACAGAGATCTTCAGCTGTAGATAATCTTCCAGAGCTATTACAGAGAGAAGGAGCAGGTGGCATTTCTTCTTTCCCTACCTGTGAAAGACCTACATGCTCATCATCCTCTCAAAGAGCCGAGGTTTGAGAAAAGCAATCTGCAGTCCAAGGGTCACTCAGCCCCTGCTGTCACAGGCAGGGGAGAGGTCACAGCAAGGTTATTCCAGTATAGTGTTTTGGGAAAGACAGCCCTTCCTGTGGCTTTTGATGTCGGTGGGCAAGGGTAGGTGTAGGAGGTATAGCTTTAGAGGGCCTTCATCCCCAGCTTGTGCTTCAACTCCTCATTCCTGTGCGTTTCTGAAGATCTTACCAACTTCAGCGGTACTTGGTTGCGACAAAGTTCCTGGTAGGACTGGGAACCAACTTGTCCCGTGGTCTCCAGATGAAAAATCATCCCAGGTAAGGGTGAGACTGAGACCCGCTCACTTCTATGCTTCTGGTGGGAGACTGATTCTCTCTTTCTGCATAATCGAAGGGTATTATTTGGGGCTATATATTATTATTGTTCCTAAGCAACATCATTTACTGTGGGAACCCCTGCTAGGCCAGTGCACAGAGTTTGTGCTATACAGTGTTAATTTTGTCCTGGCAGTTCCTTGATTTTCTTTCTTTACCCTAGTGAAAGGGGTTTCTTTTGGTGTTGAGTTGTTGTTTGTTTTTTTTTATACCCAGTGAAACACAGAGTGAGAGGTGTGTGATAATAGAGACTCTGAGATAGCTGTGCATGCACAGTAACCTGTGTTTACATTTAAATGTCTTAGCCCCAGAGAGTATTTTTATAAAAGCAGCACAGTACAGGCCTATTTATTACCTGCCAATTCCATTTCTTACAGCAAAGTCACTTCTGAGCCAGGTTTTCTTTCTTTTTTCTGTAAGAACGTGTTGCTGTGGATGGATGTGGGGGTGAGTGGATAGGTGGGTAGGCAGGGGAAAGGGATGGGTGTGATGGGAGGACAGTACCTAGATACTACAGAACTGCAGGAGAAAATATCTTGCTATTTATTCCACAAAGCAGATGGTGCCAGTTGATTACTTTCATCAATAGAAGTTGTACCTATTAGCAAGGGTGTGAAGAAACCTCTCTGCCGTGATAGCTTAGGGAAAAAAAAAGAAAACTATTGCCTATTCAAGCAAGAACCTGCCACGGAAAGATTAATGTGTGAAGGTAAAAAAGGTTAGTGCAGGAGAAGCAGGGTCAAGACAGAATCACAGAATGTCTTTGGTTGGAAGAGACCTTCAAGATCATCTAGTCCAACCTTTGAGCAAACCCTGCAAGCTCACCACTAAACCATGTCCCTAAGCACCAGGTCTACACTCAGNCACACACTGCTGGCTCAAAACTCTGTACAGCACAGGGTTGTTGCCCTAAATTACAAGGACTTGTCTGCTGCATGTCCCTGAGGTGAGAAGCTGTGTGACCCATCCATCCCATAGGAGGGAATTTACAGAGCTGAGAGGCGTTGTGCCAAAATGCCAGAGCAGTTTGTCCCACTCAGGCTGCTCTGGTCATGTCTGAGTTCAACCCATGGTGACTCGCCATCCTGCAAGCTCAGTTTTCTCCATTCCTTTGATTTAGTGCCTGTTTAAACTGTTCCTGAGCAAAGAGCTTAGGAAAGAGCTCTTGGCAGTGCACGTGCACTCTTACCTCTATGGCCGGCCAAAGGGCAAGCTATCTTTGCACATCTCTGTCCCTGAGCAGCTCAGTGGTCATCTCTGTTAGATCAGCCCTTCCACTGCACCAGATGGGGTTAATTTTTTTTCTTTATGTATTTACCGAGAGTGCTTTGTATAATAAATAACCACAACCAAAATAGCCCCCATTGTACAAGCTTCAGACTGTTTCCAGAGCCTTCTAATCGATCGCTTGCGCTTCCACTGCACTGGTTTTCCCAGTGGCTTCAAGAGACTTGAGTTTGCACCGACTCAAGGAGAAGAGAATCATCACATTTGTGTAAGATGGGGTGGGGGTTTTTGAGCAATTAAGGAGAATTTCTACAGCACAGCAGAAGAACGCATGCTGGGTTTTTTCATATGCTGGCTCCTGGAATTTCACCACAACAGTAAATAAATTGCCTCAGCAGTTTCCGAAAAAATGCCATTTAACGTTTGCTGGCCCCTGGAAGTGCTAAGCATTGTCACATTTGTTGAAAATGCCAGTAAAGGACTCCTGGGAATTTCATCCCTATGCCTGCAGCTTTGATAAGTTTTATAACAAGCTGGTGTAGTACAGCACTGCTAGTAAGAACCAGTGTTTTTGTAAGGCACTGTGGAAAAAGAGCAAGAAAACTGCACCTTAATCTTTATTCCTGTCAGGCTAAAATCTATTGATATAGCAAAGGCTTAAGAAGCGAACAAAATAGATGAAAATGGAAGGAAGCTACACAGGCTCTTACACTGGGATTCAAGAGGAATCCACTCACCTTTTTATTTTTTGTCAAGGCTGCAGAAGAACTGTGCATTTGTAAAACGAAAAATTCTGCTTATGGCCCAAGTCCTGAATATTCCATTAAATCAGGAGTAACTCTGTTATAGAGCTAGTCAGAGGGGAAAAAAAATTGGCATAGCTTAGGTATTCTGAAGAACTTGACACTGAGTTGTGAAAGACAGAGATTCAAGTTCTTGTAACCGTTTGCTTGAGGGAACAGTTTTCCTCCAGTAATATTTCAGACCTGCATTATAGCCGAGAAGATGTTGGATATAAGAGCTAGTTAGTGTTTGTTTACTTCCTGACACAAACTTGGCTGAAATCAATATATTTTGCTGCTCAGTAGAAAAACATATTTTTGCATTTTCATTTTTGCATTTTCATTTTTGCATTTTCATTTTTGCACTGTACTCTAGGAAAATCTAGTCAGGTTTATTCCAGAGCCAAATCTTGCGATCTCGAATGTTGATTCTACCTACTGCCTTGTGTTGTGGAAGAGGAAGACAAAACGAATTGGTGGGAGAAAGAGGAAGTGTTGACACATATCCATACATATCCATTTTTAGAATTGTATCTCAGCTGAAATTGTTCTGAGTTCTGTGAATATTTTACTGGTTTTCTTTCATCCTTCAGCACTTCCATTGCCATTCAAAACATCAAGAATAGAATCATGGAATCATCTAGGTTAGAAAAGACCCTTTAAGACAATCAAGTCCATCCACAAACCTAACACTGCCAAGTCCACCACTAAACCATGTCCTTAAGTGCCACATCTACGCATCTTTTAAATACCTCCAGGGATGATGACTCAAACACTTCCCTGGGCAGCCTGTCAGTGAAGCGTTTGGCAACCCTTTCAGTGAAGAAATTTTTCCTAATATTCTATCTAAACCTCCCCTGGCACAACTTGAGACCATCTCCCCTCATCCTATCACTTGTTACTTGGGAGAAGAGACCGACACCCATGTTGCTACAACCTCTCTTTGGGTAGTTGTAGAAATCAATAAGGCCCCCCTTGAGCTTTCTTTTCTCCTGGCTAAACACCCCCAGTTCCCTCAGCTGCTCCTCACAAGACTTATCTCTAGACCCTTCACCAGCTTCCTTACCCTTCTCTGGACACATTTCAGCAGCTCAATGTCTTTCTTGTAGTGAGGGGCCCAAAACTGAACACACTATTCCAGGTGTGGCCTCTCCAGTTATTCCTGTGGTATTTTTACCCATTTCTTCAAACCTCAGCTCCATCTTCTAAAATCAAATATTTACTGCTTGAATTATTTTGAAATCAGTTTTGGTAGACCGTAGGAATGCTTCCAGTTTGCATAAACACAAAAATGAGCCGAAAGATTTTTGCAAGTGTATATAGTTTCAATACAACTGAGAGAATATTTGTCGAGCTATGAGATTTTTCATTACAATACTGAAGCAATTTTAAAGCTTTTTCAACCAGCAGAACATGGTAGAGCTACATATTTTTCTTGCTCTTCTCCTTTCCCAGATAGTTACGATAAATAAACAGGCTTTTTACTGCTCCAGTGTTTTTCCTGCAAAGTCAAGTCTATGGGAGGAATGTGTAGACCTTTTATTTTGGCTTTGTTCCATTTTAAGAAGATCTTCATGACAAAGCTATTCCACAGGTGGTAAACATGCCCATTGGAATTCTGCCACGGGAATAGCGTTGCAAAATTGTATTAGACTGATGAGTCAGGCCTTGGATCTTTTCTGGAGAGACTAAGAGCACGTCACTTATTACTTACTGCTATCTACTTGCTTGTTTGTCTTATTATTCCAGAAGGAATAAAAGCTACGTTAGTCTAGCAGATAAGGAAGCCCTGTTTGCTCAAAGAGCCTATAGTTCAAATCATAAGAAAGCAGGACTCTGAAAAAGAAAGAAGGAATAAAAAAAAAAAAAAAGTGGGAATAAAAATTAAAAAAAATAAATAAATGAAATTAAATGTTCCCATGAAGTCTTGATGAACTGAAGAATTCCAGCTGCACTAAAGCTTCACTAACTAGAACTAACGTGGCAACGATAACACGCTTGCTGCCATTGTGGTGGTGAGAAGGTATTTCCATGTGTTTGTTGGGAACTCCGAGTACCAGAGATGTTTACAGAGCATACTGAAAAATCTCATGGATATTAATCAACCATTCTCGATCATTTTTGAAACAGGTCACTTTTTAGCAAGCGGCCTAGAGGTGAAAAACATTGTTCTTACCATCAGTTCCATGAGTCATTCCATTTCCCTCCATATTGGTTAATATAATTTAATTTCCCTCTCTTCAGCTATCATAAGAGAATCTGGGGGAAAGAGTTGCTTTTCGCTGTACTTGCAAATTATTTGACAGAATTTATTCGAGATCGCCTTCTTTCATGGTGCGCTCTTAAAATTAGAACTAAATTAAATATGTTCCTAGCCCTTGCAGAATACATTGATTAGAGCTGAATTACACTCAGTTGTGATCTACATTGAAATTTGCATGACACATCTCTCCTGGAGTGAAACTAAAAGAGAATTTGAATCGTCCCCTATTCCTTTCCAAAGAATACAGTCCATTAACCATTACATCCGATAAGTTGTGGTCAATATTTAGAACGGATGAACGTGTAGATTTAATGAATGATGCAGGTATTAGAATAAAAGTCTCAAGCACTTACCTAGTCTGTGCTAACTGAATAGTCTATGTCTATGAAAGGATAATTAATGGCATGCACTTTTTTTTTTTTTCCTCCCCTTTCATTATTTGTATTGCAGCAGTCTCCATAGTCACCAGTTTCAATCAAGGCGGCATCTTTGATTAGGGAAGTGAATACTGTAAGATCTTGATTGGGAAAATACGTGTGTTTAGCATGACTGTTGTAAGCCTTCGCAGTGGTTTACAGATTTCTGCCAATGTGCCAAAAGGTACCACGTGTATCTGTGTTTTCAGGGGCTAAGGTGGCAGATGCCTCCTTTTGCAAACCCAGAGTGGCAAGTTCAAGCCTTCTGGTCTCACACAGGTGACTGTTTTCAGCCTTGTGAGCTGTAAAAGGGCATTTGAACATCAGGGGCTGGTATGAGGGGTTGCTGCCTGTGAATTGGAAAGGGTCAGCAGAGGACCCTTAACTTCCCAGGGGAAATTATGCACATGCTTAGCTTGTCACGTTGACAAAGGTCTGCTGAAAACAAAGTGGAAAATATAATGATGTCATCCCTACTGGGTTCTTTGAGCCCAGGATATTGTTGCAGGGACCATACAGCTCACTGTACGTGTGAAAAAGCAGAATCATTATTTCTTGGCTTTCTGCTGCTTGCCACTTTTTTTTTTTTTTTCCCTGTCTTATTTTGATGTGTTCTTTCTCCATTAGTTTTCAGAAGAGAATTAATTCTTCATTTGAAAAGTCTGTATGAGAGAAATTATGTGTGCTTGTTTAGAAAAGAGAGACAGAAATTGCCTTCTGTCTGGATCCAACAGGAAATAGCTTCTCAAGTAGCTATCGCTGGAAGAGAACAGCACATCTAGGTTGTCTCTGTGATGATATGAAATAGCATCTACCCCACCTGGCATCACTACACCCACAGTCTCTAATCGCAGATGGCTAACAGAAAAGCTCCATAACCTTGTGATACTATTAAATAAAAGGTAGATCACAGATGAGTTCTAACTAGTAGGAACCTTAAGAATTGCTGCTGTGAAAGAGGGAGTAATTTGCAGAACCTCTGCTCTGCACGGCTACAACCAGCGTCTCCCACTTCTTCCCAACCCACCGAGCAGTGTTTGGCTCTGCAGTGTTGGTTCCCTGATGGTAGAAATGCAACAACTGAACTCTGAGAGAACTGGCATTGTCATGGGTTTATAGATTTATTTTTTTTTTCTCAAATGCTCACAGAGATATGTATTGGATTCTTGTTTGTCAAGCATAAGCACTGTCAAACGTATCTGCTCTTTTTAACTTTGGGAAAGACAGCTTTCTGATCAAAGAAAACATTCGTTTTCTTTCCATCCCGAGGAATAATACAGCACTGCTTCCCTTCTGAATAACACATCTCATGTCTTGTTGTTTTGCTCTTTCCTTAAGACATGTAACTTACCACAGCAAGCTTTTCAATTAGGGCCTGAGCCGAAACTTATAACTGCTGTTGGAAAAAAACCAAACAAACATTGCCTTCAGGCTCTTTCAACCAGTTTTATGTGCAGTTATCCACAGAGCGGTCACACTTGCGTGACAAGGCTACGTTGTAGGGACAATATATACAATACAGCATTTCCTTAGGAGATGAATAGTCATTTTGGATAGTGGGAAAGCCACCTTTTCTTCTCCTTTTTCTTCATGTCAGTTCTGGCGATCAGCTGTAAAATGTGACAGTGATTAGACGTGGCAGCTTTTTCTTTTTTCGCACCAGTGTTTTGATGCACCAAAACTTCCTCTCTCACTTTTTTTTTTTTTTTTTTAATTTTAATCTAAACCGAAGACTTGTGGCATCTTTGGGAATTAGCCGTGCGATCCACTTCCCTGACAGGTGCAGAGGGAAAATTTCTGGCCTCTTTCACATCTGTCTTTTCAGCTTTTGTCACAAGGTGATAACTGGAAGAATCTTTCTTACATGTTAATAATGTAAATGGGAAATAGTAAGAAAGAGACTTTAGTTTTCCACAAAATGTGCCGGCACCGCCCTAATGTGGGCACTTAATTTAGCCAGCTGGGGCTTTAAAAACGAGTCCAAGTGGCCAATGTGAAGTCTCTAATGAAACAGCATCCCTCATTGTTGATCAATGGGGACAGTATGAATATCCAGAGGGCAACCATAGATGCTTTAGGTGCTATAAAATGAAAGGGGGAAAAGGGTAAGTAATGCCTCGGATGGAGGTGGGGGGAACCTTCCAAGGGGCACAGACATCTAGCTTTTCGACAGGTTCCAGGAACGCTGGATGCAGTCGGTGCGCTCAGAGCGCGTCTGAGAGACAGCACAAGAATGAAACTGCCAGCAACTCGTCGCCAGGTCTGCGCCAGGTCTGATCCTTCCTGAGCTGCGCATTAGCGGAAAGTTGGGCTTCCTGTTGCTCTCGCCTGCGGTGCGGGAGTGGATCAGACCGACTCCGCGATCCCTGCCTCAGCCTGTGCCTCGCAGCCGCTCCTCTGCGCATGAGTCGCTGCGGGAGGCTCCGCGGCTGGAGTATTTCAGGGGCTGGGCACCGGGGGAAGATGCTCAGTGCCTGAGGGAGGCCGTGAGCCCGGCGGAGGGGGGCGGGGGGGAGAGCCGCGGTGGGTCATGGAGAGGCAGCCGGCGCCGGGGGAGCGACNNNCGGATGCCCCCTTCCTCCTGCCCTCGCCCGCTCCAGGCGACCCGCTGAGAGATGGACTTGGCAGGCGTGCTGCTGGCGTTGCTCCTGGTGCTGGTGCTGGTTGTCTCTCTGCTCTCCAACCTCCTGGTGCTGCTATGTTTCGTCTACAGTACGGAGATCCGCAAGCAAGTCGCCGGGGTTTTCCTGGTGAACTTATCCTTTTGCAACCTGCTCCTCACCGTCCTGAACATGCCTTTTACCTTGCTGGGCATCCTGAGGAACCAGCAACCCCTCGGGGGCTGCGTCTGCAAAGCGGTGGGTTTCCTGGAAACTTTCCTGACTTCCAACACGATGCTGAGTATGGCAGCGCTCAGCATCGACAAATGGATTGCCGTGGTGTTCCCCTTAAGCTACACGAGCAAGATGCGCTATAAGGACGCTGTGATACTGATGGGCTACTCGTGGCTCCATTCCCTCACGTTTCCCTTGGTATCCTTGTTTTACTCGTGGGTAGATTACAGCAGCGTTTATGCTTCTTGCACCTTGCACCTGAAGGAAGAGACGGAGAGGAGAAGGTTTACAGTGTTCACCATCGTCTTTCACTCCACCAGTTTCATGCTGTCGCTGGTGATCTTGTGTTTCACCTATTTAAAGGTGTTGAAAGTTGCCCGGTTCCACTGCAAGCGGATAGACATTATTACCATGCAGACTCTGGTTTTGCTGGTGGATATCCACCCCAGGTAATGCGTGCGTGTTCGTTTTCGCAGCCCTCAGGCACCTGCGGTAGGTACCCCGGGCAGAGAAGATGTCCTACCTCCCCAGCACCCTTCCCTGAACTCCTGCCTGCCCCGGCCACAAGGCGAACGCTTCCACCTCTACTTTCAGACGCTGCTTGCAGTGCGGGAAGTCGGTGCTTTGCACGTTTGTAGCCTGATTTGTTTCAATGTTAGTCCCGCTTCCACTTGCCCGAGCTCCCTTTCATGGGGAGCCGCTGCCGGGCTCGGCGGGGCCGGGGCTTCTCTCCCCTTGGCCGGGGATTGCTCCCGGCCGGGGCTGGGGCTGGGGCTGGCGTTGCCCTCCTCTCCCTTCCCTTCTCCCTCCCCCGGGGGCTGCCCTCCTCCCGAACCGGGGCAGAGGCTGCTCTGCCCTCCCCCTGGGCAGGGGTTCCCTGGCTGGGAGCAGGTCCTTCCTTCTCTCCCCTGGGCTCGCATCTCGTCTCTTCGCTTATTCCCTTAACCCACCGGCTGCTCTGTTCCCTTTGCAGTGTGAAGCAGCGCTGTCTTAACGAGCAGAAGCGGAGGCGGCAGCGGGCGACCAAGAAAATCAGTATTTTTATAGGGTCGTTCGTGATCTGTTTTGGTCCTTACATTATCACCAGGTTAGTATCGCCTCTTGAGGTGAGGGACTTTCCCGGACAGGTATGTCCTCTGACGTGCCGGTGCCGTCGGGGGTGGGACACACACGACATCCGACACTGGAGCTAATTTTAGGATGCCAAAGCCCGAGGGAGCCCTGGGGTCGGTTCAGAGGGGCAGAGCACACAAATACACACGCTCCGACCCCGCCTGCACACCCAGCCTGCCGGGCAAAGCCTCGGCAGCCTCTGGCTCCCCATCCCTCCCAGCAGCCAGGTCTGGGCGCCTCTGCCAAGAGCAAGAGGCTTTTAGGAGAAGAACCAGGAATTAATTACATGCCAGTGGGAGATGAAAGCAGTTTAAAAGACTCGCCACCCTTCCTTATTAGCACAATCCAAGCAATAGAGAAGAGACAGCTTTTCTTGATTAGCTCAGCTCTTTTTCTTTTTTCTTTTCTTTTTTTTTTTTTAAAGGCATAAGGCCAAGCCTGCTGCTATTGGAAGCTGTGGTGATGTAATTTCAATTTATCCAGGCTGATAATTTGTCAGATAAGCTTTGTGTCTGGAAACATTAACATCTGTAAATATAGTGCTAATGATGCAGCATGGCCTTATGGTGAGGTCTAACCTAACCGTTATCTCCCAGGAAAACAAACAACTGTAAAGGAAACACTACGTTCCTCAGCTGGCCAGAATGATGGGTGTCCACCTTGGTGGTTTGCACCTTTTAAAGTAGTCCTGCATCATTCTCATTACGTACTTGTATAGTCTGAACATATAGTTATTACTTTAAAATCTTGCATAAATCAGTGAGCTGGAAGCCAATACAACTCTACTGAGTTGCAGCACCTCAGAATTTAGCCTTTCGCCTCTAAACTAAAACGGGCTACATTTTTCACAAGTGTGAGGTTTTTTTAAATACTTCCCACTTCCTAATGTGTTCAAGAAACCTTTGAAGATTACTGGCTTCTGTCAAGGAAGGTCCACTGGTCTGCAAAACCACTCTGGCGAGGGCTTCCTCAAGGTTGCTCCTAAGGTGCCACAGTCTTTTATATGTTGAAAGGGATTCCTGACTGATTGCCTGGATAACTGCACATTTTTAATTTCTTTTTTCCTGCAGTTAAAAGGATTATTACAGATATTAACACTGCATTCACAAAGTTAAAAGGTTAATTGATCGCTGTTCTGAATAATTTTCTATTTGCTTTTTCCATGATCAAGATATAATTATATCGAGCAAAGTGGATTTTGCCATCTTCTTGCCATTTGAACATTACCAAGCTCAGCCAATTCCAGCATTGCCACAGTTTTCAGGGCGGAGAGGTTGCTCCTAAACTTCTAAAATAAAAGCGGCTTCCTTCTCCAGACCTTGCGCTTGGCAAACGTGTGAGATGGTGCGTGACAAACTGGTACTTCTTGTGTCAATAGAGAGGAGACAGAGGGTTGGTTTATGGAAACGTGTGTGTCGAGGTACAGCTTCTGTCTCAGGCACATGGATCGAGTTGGTTCAGTGACTGCAAAATAGGAGGACATCCTCAAAGGCTCTTTGCCTCAAAGGCAAGATAGTGTTCTGGCAGCACTAGATCAAAGGTGGTGGTGAAGGTGAGGTTGGAGGACTTGCTGCCATGCCCATTTCTCCACTCTTCCCCCGTTCTGTGTTGTTGGTTTTTTTTCAAGGGGCTGGCAGTGAAGCAATCTCTACGGAGGCAAAGTTAAAGATATCCTCCCTGTTTTTCTTGCTCTTTGCTCTGGTGACTCAGGTTGTGTTGTGAGCTCAGTATTTGCTCCTCACTTCAGAAATGTGAACGAGATTATGATCATTAGCAATATATTCATCTGTTCACTAAGAGCCGACAGATGAATTGAATCTTTTTTTTTGCAACAGCACTGAAAACAAGAAAAAGATCCTAAGATGCATTCAGATGGATATTTTCTAAGGCTGACTTGATTTGGCCAGGTCCTTTATCTTATTAAAATCTGTGTAATTTTTCTTCTGTTGGCTTCAGTGCAATTATATTTGGGCCCACAATACATTAAAGGGAACACAGAGTAATACATCTATTTTCACGACTGCAAGACACCTTACTCTTCTCATTGAATGTTTTTAGAAAAACATCAATCATGTAAATATCAAATGTATATTTCTTGTATTAGGATGATATCCAGGATGAGATAAACCATGCAGCAAGTGCCATTTATTGTACATTTATTTATTTATTACATTTCGTGTCCTCCTGTTCTCTCTGTTTGGAATTCACTGGAATTTTTTTCCTAGCAGCTTCAAACAGAAGTCATCTGTTTTTTAAATGCACTTTCCATGGGAATGATTTTACCTTTACAGATAGAAACGAGATTTTTTTCTGTCAGAGTTCAATCACTTGTTGCAATGTTCACTCCTAGCCATGTTAAGTCAGCTTTTCTATGCAGAGGGTTTGGAACAGCTTCAAAAGTCAACATTGTGCAAGTTGGGAGCTTTGCACTTCAGAAAGAGGCCAGAAGGTTCTTCAAGACTATAGAAACCTTCTGATCTTACATCTTCAAACAGTGATGTTTCAGGGTACGCAGAAGGACTATTTTAACTTCTGGGACTTCTTCAGTTTCTTCAGGAATTAATATACCAAAATAATATGTTCTTGCTCTTAAAAAAGGTTTTACAAAAGGTGTACAGGCAATAAAAGCTTCTCACCCTATTCTTTCCACCCTCCTGGAGAGTTTTATCCACTGCAGATGAGCCGTATGCCACACATTTACTGGAACAGTCTGAACGTTTGTTCTCCATTCTGTGGAAAAACTGTTTAACTTAGTTGCAGTTTCTCCTCCTGTGATTAATACACCCATCTCAACTGAGGTGCTGAGGCCACTAATCATCTGTGAAGCACAGAGCAGGAGACACAGGCCTGGAGACAGCTGACTGGTCATATAATGATGATAAAAGTGTTGCCTCCTTGTTTTCTATGGCCAAACTAGCGGTCAGCCAAGTGTGAGCAGAAACTTTCACAGGTAAGTAAATGCAGTTGTGCTCCTAAGAATACTACGGGATTTCAGGTGCCACTCAAATCTCTCTCTGAGATACTGCCATGGTGTTCCTCATAATACAATGGTCTAACACGAATCCTCTCCGCATATGTGATAATTTACAGCAATGGTGTAATGCAGGTTCACTGTTCTGCCCTCAAGGGAGTGGATTCAGTGGTCTAGACCAGGTTTCTATCTTTCTTTCCATTTGAGATACTGCATAGTGTCCAAAATCTTTACATGGGTTGGCAGATATGATGCAGGACCTAGAGGAGACCCACAACTTCCAGGAGCAGCAGCCTGATGCCAAGGGGGTTGGGCCAAAATGTGTCCAGTGTCTTTAGACAGCGGTACTCAGGCAACGGAGCTGAGTGAGCCCGGATGCCCCAAGTCTCATATGTCTACCTCAAGCTCATCATGGGAGAGGATTAGTCAATTTTGTCACCAAGATTTTGACAACTCTCTAAATACACAGCTCTCTAAATACAGAAAGTGAGCAATGAACCGCAGCACTTTCTTATCTCAGATGTGTGGGAGCATGAACATCGAAAACACACTTTTTTGCTCTTTCCATAGAGGGAATGATTCTTGTCTCCCAGTGGCCTTGCTAGGAAAGTTCCGTTTGCCTTTATTGGATCCAAGGAGTAAGTAAGCACAGGGTTCTTCTCCTGCAGGGACCTCGTACTGTAAGAAAATAAGTGTTGCTTTAATGTTTCATGAAGCACGAGCTGAGCGCTGGGCTCAGTGTGAATATAACACTCAAGTGTTTCCATCTCTCTTTAATGTTTAACAGGTTGATAGAGCTCCTTCCTTTTGTTACCATAAATTACTACTGGGGAATTATAAGCAAGTGCCTCACCTACAGTAAGGCTGCATCAGACCCGTTTGTTTACTCACTTCTCCGTCAACAGTACAAAAAAGTTCTGATCAACATCGTCAACAGGATGCTGAAGAGGGACCTGTATCCCTCATCGGGGTACAACAGCTCTCTCGACACCGAAAACGATTACTGCTTGCACAGAACAAACTAACAACGTGAGAAGCATTCCTCTTTGAGCAAGACAGACCTTTGCCACTGCTGGAAAGCTGCCTTTTCCCTCTTGTGGTGACAGTGTCTCCAGGGTGCGAGAGCTGCGTTAACGCCATGCATTTCTTGTGGACTTCCCTGAAAGGCTCTTCGCTGGTCTGCAGCCAAGTAGAATATCTGGCAAAGCCTCGTCCCTGAGTGAAAGGAGTGGGCTTGAGGGGTTCAAAGAGAGCCTTTGGAGGCTTTAGAGAAGACCTGGCATGTCTTGGAGCATTCCACATCAGCTGTGATATTCCGACGTCTTCTGGGGCCACAGGAATCCCCAGGTTGGAAGGAGAGGTTCAGAGTCCTCCGTGCTGTGTGTATAACTTGGCAGCCCAGGACTCGCTCTGTTAGCTATGAACATTACAAATAAATCTTTTAATGGATTGATTTCTTGTATTGGTGCCTCCAGTGAGTCAGCACTTTGAATCTGAGATTGTTGTTCTTCTTACTTATTACTAGGCATCATGATTGTAACGTAGCCTTTAGGAAGTGGTACATATATTGAATATGCCAGTATTCTATCAAGCATAACCAAAGTCCACATATCTGAGTTACTAATATTTAGCACTTCAGTGGTATGTGATTACAATAACTGCAGCAACAGTAACGAAGACGTACACGGAATTTAGATAGCACTGTAGTTCCATCACTGAGCTAGTCAGCTTATTCTAACAAGCTTTTATGAAAACAAAACAAAAAAAATAAAGTAGACCGTAGAAGTGACAGATACCACTGTGTTTATGACTTCAGAAACTGTTTTCGAAGAGCAGGTTGAAACATATTGATTCTTTTTAAGGGATGTATGATGTGTAAAGTATTTCATGCCTTGGCTATATTTGGTGAATTGTAATAATATTGCACATTCGTTTCTTTTATAATGATCAATTAATCTGGTGATTTTAACCGATACCGAGAGACGTCTGAGAGATACTATCACAGACCTGCTGCCAAATGCCCAGAAACACAAAGCTGCTTTATTATTACATGTATTTTTCTCTTTTATTTATTTAAAAACCCAAACGGTCTTTGGAAAAATGTGGGAGTTATTTTTGAACAGTATTCCTTTCATTACATAAGACAAGAATCAAATTATTCTATGGCATTCAATAAGCCACTATTTTATAATTGAGTAAGGGGAAAATTAAAGCGATTCTAAAGTATATTTTATGAGAAAAAAAAAAAAAAAAGACAGTAAAGAACACTTATTTTTTATGTAACAGTGGACTTGACCCTATTAAGCATTGAGAAGGCTATTCCTGGTCAAACTATGCACATAAGCATGTGATTAGGCACAAATATAATTTCCTTTGAAGTCAACAGCTCTATTCCCATGCTGAAAATGAAGTACACAGCAAAATCAGTGTCCAGAAGTCAGCCCATCGAAAGGTTTTTTTTCCTACCATCCACAGCGAGGAAGGAGAACATCTTACTGCAATCCCAGTGAAGTCAAGGAAAAGCGATGCTGCGTAACAAATACGATGTTCTCTTATCTCCTGCTTTTATTCTCTGAGGCCTTTCTGATACTTTATTTTATTCTTTTTTTCCCTTGCAAGTACCTTAGGCCTCTGCGTTTTGCATCTATAGTTCTGCCTGTGTTTCAATTGAATGTACTATATCGGTTTTGTCTTCTTAGTAAAGTATTTGTACTCTCTCCAATTTTGTGTAAATACAGTATTTCAGAAAAAAAAAAAAAAGAAAAAAAGTTGTCCATGGAATCTTTCCAGTTTTACTATCTTCTCTCCCTCCACATGCCTCCTCCCTCTGCTGTGCCACTACAAAAACCTGATGCTTCAGTTTTTTGTTTCAGCTGCAACATAAGGAGCAGATAGCTCTGGGGAGAGTGGGAGGGATGCTAAATTTTCAGCTATTTTTCAGTCAGTTTTGTGCCAAAAGTTTTGATAGACTACAGCACTTATCTGTCAATAAACTTGAGTTTAATGATACCTACTATTGTTAGCTTACCTTTGGTTTCTTAAACACCACGGTGCTCGCTTTGAGAAAGGAAAAGGTTACACAGAGTTAAGTGTATTAAACGGTCACCTCCAAGACATACAAATAAAATAAAGCTTTACTTTTTTTTTCCCCCCCCTATCTTAATATCAAGAAAAAAGTAGAGGAGAAAAAACAATAATAAACTTTTAAAGCTATTAAACTATAAGCCACATTTAAAAGGTATAAACCAGAACACAGCTAAACTGATACATCTGCTATTAAGCTAATTAATGAAGCTTACTCATGCTAATCGAGGGTGGTGTTGTGCACACTCTTTACAATACCCCTCAATCTCACAAAGCATTGAACATTTCTGAGGTGCTCAAGTCTAGAAGGAAGGGAAAAAATATATATATATTGAGACTGTGCTGGTTGTTACTGAACATCTTTTAGATTTAATTTCCATTAAAAAAAACCCCACACTTTGCCCCCATCTTTTTGGGATGCTACAAAATGTATCAGGGGATTTAGTGCTATACTGCAGGTGAGAATGTATAGCTTACATGATGGGAGAGCTCACCAGAGATGGCAAGATTGTGGATTCCCCCTTATTGACATTTTAGAAAAAGCAAACACTGGATACACAGTAGGGTTTAATTTGGATCAGAAGATTTCCAGCAAAGGCCAAGTGCGAGATCAAAAATAGCAACTTGCTATTGCCAACTTGAAGGTAGCACTCCAAGAAACTTTATCTGGATTTCCTGGCCAGAAGTGGTTTTTTCTAGGAGAAAAGAGATTGGCAAATACCTGGCAGGTGTGTTGTGGAGTTGGAAATGCCACAGGGGTCAGCAGGAACTGGCTGATACTATGACTTTCCAGGCAGAAGGAGCTGTCACCCACCTGTGGCTGCTTAGGGAAGATAACAGTGATTTGTTAAAACGGTGCACAAAAGAAGCATCATCTCTTCAAAGCAGTAGCAACAGGGCCTCAGAAGCTTCTAGATTGTGTTTATTCAGCTCCTGGTTGCAATTTGAATTGGCAGAGGGTTTCTCTTTCCTTCTCCAAACTTTGATTTTGGCTGTGGAAACTGGAG
This sequence comes from Baryphthengus martii, assembly GCA_013396935.1. Classification (NCBI taxonomy): domain Eukaryota; kingdom Metazoa; phylum Chordata; class Aves; order Coraciiformes; family Momotidae; genus Baryphthengus; species Baryphthengus martii. Next base: position 46,843 of record VWZK01019573.1, read on the forward strand.
TTGAGAACTGTGCCTTCCCTGGGTGACATCCTCTTCGTAGTGCAGTCAGAGTATAAAGTCTGCAGCACAACAAACCTTTAATTAGTCCATGCAACTGAGGACACATTCAATGTCCTTTTATTTTTCCTAACGCACCTCTGCCAAAGTATTTCTAAGCCTGATGGTTTGGATATTTTCAAGCGAGCTCCAGGATGGAGAATTGAATCTGCATTTTGGAGGAAGGAAACAATTCTGCTTGCTCTTTTTCCCAGGTGAGTGCTCTGATGTTTACTTATGACAAAGAGAGTTGCCTCTTCCAAAGGAAATAGAAATTTTCTTATTTTTCTTTTTTTTTTTACCTTACACCTATAGTGCAGTTAATCTGAGGCTGACATTCAGACTGAGCTTCTGTAGCAATAAAGGTGACATCAGCACGTGATAAAACATGTGCAAATCATCTGCGCACCCCAGCGATTGCTGAACGCAGCTTTATTCTGTCTTAACGTGAGTAAACTTAAATTTCAGCTGTAATTGCAAAATTAGGCCTGTTACATGGTTAAGCATGAGGGAATTCAAGTTTTTTTAATGCAAAGAGCACACCATGCTCTGATCATACAAGAGCACTTGCACCTATGGGTTAAATTTTGAGCTTCTTGAGAAACTGAGCTGTATTGAGCCTTGTTGGGTAAAGTGGCCTGTGGCAAAATGTTCGAATTCATCTAGGTAAAGTGCATTGAAAAAAAAAACCAAAACAAAACCCAAACAAAACTGAAGTGGACTATTCTGCATGAGTGGAAAGGATTGACTACATCACCTGGAGGGTATATTTAGTATTGTATTTAAGGCTTGCTTTCTTTTTTTTTTTTCCCCAAAATAATTATGCGCACTTGAGCACGCGGAATGAACAAGCAACTGTGTGTCTGTCTGGAAAAGCACATAGCATATTTCAGGATTGCGAAGAGCAAATGGCTCGTTCGGTCTGGTTCAGGAGGACACCTGGTTTGTGGGAGGTGTTAATTACACAAGTAATTTAGAGGTTCTGCTTTTTTTATTTTTGGAAAGTGGGTCCGATTAATATTTAATGGCTCAGCTGGAGACACAGCAGAGATGACCTTAAGAAAGGTTGTAAATAAATGAGTATCTTTCAGTGCCAGAAGCTTGGGAGAGCAAAATGTCACCTGGCACAGGATATACAACCAGCTCCTTCTCTGAGCTGGAGCTGCTTTTCCCTGTGGCTTATGAATGACTCGGGGCAAACTACTGGTCCCATTTCTGCGCATCCCTGGTTCTTCTGCCTTTAGCAGGAGGTTTTTCTTGCCAGGATATGAGGGTGCATGATGCAAACTGGATGTTCCTGCTCTTTTCTGTAAGCGAGCAATGCATGAGCCATGAGCTGCTCCCAGCCAGGCTTCACATACGTTCCCTATGCAAATGAAGCATATTGCCATTCAGGTATGTTAGATGTCACAGGCTCCATATGGTTAAAAGCATTTTTCGAGTGTTGAGAACTCCAGTTCATTCCAGTCTATGCACACAGCTTTCTTAGCTAGATGCCTTCAGAAATGTTATAAACTGTAACTGAAGCATCTTCATTTCTGAGTCCAAACCACTGTCACAAGTAAGTCCTTGCCTAAACCAACTGGATGGAAATCTTGAAACCTTTTCCAAGAATACCCTTGCTCCTCATGCCTAACCTTAACTCACTTTCCTTAACTCACTTGCTCAATTGCAATTATTTCTTTTCCAGCTGAAGGCTTAGCATTCTAATCGTATTTCAGTGAAGCCTGACCTTAAGTGGCAGGCTCATTACTACCTTCTTTTTACTTTCATAATTCCTGTCTTTACATATCCAGCCACCCTGTTCTCTCTACTTGCAGCTGTCAGCCTCTATGAACATTTTTCAGAATGCTCTATCAAGACCCAATAAATTGCTCAGTGCCCTTGCTCCATGGCATGGGACTTGAGACTGGGTTTGTGTCTGAATCGTCATGAGGCTATTTCAACATGTTTTAGGGTGTCTGTTTCGTATTTGTCCTGTAAAACAGTATGTTGATTGGTGATACGTGACCTTTGTTTTACAAATGACTGTTGATCACTCTTTACAGGTGCATAGCTCAGACTGGCTTTCAACTTGAAATCTGGCTTTTCAGTTAATCAGAATCTTACTGTGGGTGTTGCTGATGAAGCCTTCTTTAGATATTTAAAATATCTTTTGGGCTCCCCACACAGTAGTCTACATACTTCATTAGCTTTTTATCTTTACTACCTTGCTGGAAGCCAAGGAAGTACTAGAATTGCTCTTCTCAGGAGACCTGAGGCACAGACAGACAAAAGACCACAAGGCCGAGAAGCAAACAAATTGCATGAAACACGGTTTATAAGATTCCTGGGAATGAAAGACACTTTCATCCTGAATTTGTCTGTTGAACTTTTGCTCAAAACATCTCAAAGTGTTTAAAAATGTGATCCTCATGATGGCAGGGGATACCTCGGAGTTGTCAGTGAAGCTGAATTTCTGGGAGAAAGCTATTTAGGATACAAGAACACGATGTTCCTCCTCCCATCCTGAGGAGCTTGCCGCACCTGCACCACGTAAAAAGGAGTGATAGGCAGCCCTTACTCATAAAACACAGCTGCAAGTGTTGAAGCCTTAGCTCCCATTTATGCCTTCTAGATGGAGCTTCAATGGTCTTTTCTGGGTGTGAGAGCTCAGGCTAGGATCTCTCTTCTTCTTGGAGAATGTCACCTTGGCCAGGCTGGAAGCTAGGAAGAAAGGGGTCCTGCTCTCCCTCTGTACACACAAGAATTTGAGATGCTGTGTGTGAGAGCACAGACTGTGTGCATGATGAAGTTTGGTGGGTAGGGCACTTATTACAAAGGGGGAAATGATGCTTCTACTCCCCTTCTGAAGGTTGATCCGTGTATTGCATCCCACTCTGTTTGTCAGTGGGCAGAGGCATAACCGAAGGGGAAAATACTTTAAGGGTAAGACCCCTGGCTTCACTGACTTCAGGTGGAGGTAAGCCAACATTTTACTTCAAGGCTCTCATCAGTAGAGTCCAAGTCTGAATTTGCAGAAATCTTTCCAAAAGGTCATTTAAGACCAGCCCAGTTAAGTCTACTCACTAAATTACATATTTGGGAAATAAATCCTTGGGTTTTTGTATATTCTAGGAAAACACATTGATGGCACTGAATGGAAATGTAAGTTTTTCTTGAAACAATAACATAAAAATACTAGGCAGACTGAAAAATGCAGATGGTATGGCTATAGAACAATCTGCACTCCAGTCCTCTGACAGTTGCTCACACCTCTAAGCCCTGTTTTTTTCCCTAAGCTTGCTCATGTCTCTCTGTGTATCCCCCCATTGTCCTCTCTGGTGGATACATGTGGCTTGCTGAGCATCTGCAATCTCTGCAGCCAACCAAATCTGGCACTTGCAAGCTCCTTTCTTCTGGATTCAGAGGAGCACTGTGACAGTGGTTTCTAAAGTGATTCAAACTCAAGGTTTGTTCTTTTTTTCTTAAAAATGCTCCTTATTCATATTACTGATAAATTCCCTCTACTGGGTTGTTTTCATCTCTGGGCTTAGAGCTGAACAGATACAGGTACAGCAGCATTTGTTCTTTGCATCTCTGCTCACCTGTGCTCCCTTTGCAGCTGCTGAAAGTTCAGTCAATCCCCATGTTTCCTCCATTCTTTTTAAAGTCTTTATCTGCCCTCTGATTTCTCATTTCATCTGAGAGCCAGGCTATTCAGAACCCTTCTTTCTTTGATGCATTCCCTCAGGCTATTGTGTTTTGGTTTTCTGTGGGTTTTTTTGTTGTTTGTTTCTTGTTGGTTTGTGTCTTTTCTTTTTAAATTAGTTTTCTACTGACAGCCTTTTCAGTTTTTCATCTTGTTCTGCTGAGTAGGATGGTAACATGCAAATCAATCTAGAAAGCAAGCTGTGGCCCTCACTTTTTTCTGCTTGACAAAGGAATCAAACTAGGAATCTTACAAAATCAAATTTGTCTCTGGGTTTTCCAACCTACCAATTTCTTGAGCTGATGCCCCACAGAGTAGTAATAAGACTACTGTTACATTTTCACTTTCAGATTAAATTACCAGATACCCATTTATGGTTGAATCAAGGTGTTCAGCTCGAATTCCTCATCAAAATAAAAATTCTTCTTTTTGGAGCTTCAAGAAAACTTCTCACCTATTGTCACAATAAGCCTCGTGAAGGGAAGATTGGGTGGAAATGCCCAGTGGACGCATAGAAAGTTTCTCTGGGCTTATTCTGCAATGACTAAATGTCTGTTAACGCCCTGGCAGCTCAAAGCCTCTTCTTCCAATGCTGATGCTCTCAGGTTCAGCCCTTAGAGTGTCAGTTACTTTTTGAATCTCAATGGTACACGGTAAGAACCTGCAAAAAATCCAGATAAACAGACCCCAGGACCTTTTGCTTTGTCATTTCCCACACTGCTGCCGCATTGATTTGATGAATCTTGAGGGTAGCTGTTGCTTGGCAACTTGAAAAGAAATGGGTCCATAAGGTGGAGTATGTAAATGGCTTGTTCTGACCTAGTGAGGCTTCTTGACAGCCCGACTTCCCCACAGAGGAAAGATGGAGGTTGGACTTGCCTCCTGGTGTAGTGTAGTTTACTTCAAGGAGAAAGAAGGAGCTATTGAGAGCTGTGCCTAGTTGCAGGAGAATGATAAAAATCAGCTCCTGCAGGGACTACTTTGGATATCTGTGCTCTGAAGGTGTTCTGCTTACCAGTGGTTTAAAGGAAGGCCCTGACTAATCAAAATTTTGACATGTAAAGTTAACCTATTCGATGAGCCACTACTTTTTTTTTGTTGTTCCCTAATCACAGTAAAAGAGTAGAGGGTAACTCAGCAAAATGAATAGCTGAGGGACATTTGGAAAAATACAAATCCCCGGTTGTCCCAGGGATCTCGCTGTTGCAGGAGCTCAGGGAGCTAACAGCGTGGCTAGGATGACCAGCGATAGCTTTTGAGCTGCGAAGGGTCTTGTCCTGAAGCTTTGCAGGCTGAAGAGACCTCTCCCATAGAAATTACTTGATATGTGGATGATAAGGCATTTCTCATATCTATGTAAAACTTAACCCTTGAATTTAGTAGTTAACCAGAGTAGTATCATGATAGAAGCAGCACTAGATGTTTTTACACTGGTAGAGGTTTTAATCCAAAATGATGACTTTTTTTTAAAAAAAAGGCTTTGACTAATTGATGGAGCTATTCCCAGAGTTTAGCCCATGGTTGGTATTGTTCCCAGAGTTCAGCCTGTGGCTAGTAATTAAGATGCTATAGCCTTTCTTTTACTCTCCTTGACTGCCTTGCTCTTGTTCTCTTGACCCTTCATAACTGTGCCTTGACCTGTCGTATACAACTTATTTTTTCAGACTTCTGAATATCCAGTTAGTCATTATTTGGCCAAGAAAAAAAAAAAGAATCCATATTCAGCAGCTCAAATTATTTCTCAATGCTTAAGCCCCCATCCTATTTGTTACCTCTCTCCAAATGCCTTCCAATTTGGTAACGCTTTTCCTGAGATGAAAACACTCATACTTTTAATGTCATTGGAAGCACAATAATGTGACAGAAGGGTAGCACATAGCAGTGCTGTGTGGGACTCTAGCTCTCTAGCTGAACCCTGCAACAAACTACACGAGGAAGACCTGAACCGGTGACACACACTCCCCCAGATACTATTGCAAGCTACGTTTGAAATAGATATCCAAATCTAGCAATTAATGATTTTCTCACAACTAACTTAGGCAACTGAGATGCTCCACAGGAGTTTGGCATAGCTTATGCCCATATAGACTTCAACAAAGCTGGAAGAGCAGCGTTGAGGGCAGCTTGCTCTCTGAAGAGCAGGTTCACAGTGCCTCTGTGGGGCTGGGTATCATGCTGCTGAATATGCTGGCTGCACGGAATCCTGCATGTTCAAAAAGGATGGCCTCCAACCTGGTCTCTCCACCTTTGCTATCCATATCCAGCACCTTTGATCTTTGACCTTCGTGGGCAATTCAGCACGTCTTCAATCTGAGCATGGCAAGTGGGGCTCACCTGAATACCGCAGGCTAGGAGATAGTCTCTTCCAAAGGTAGTCTGGAAAAAGAGGACCTTATAATTGTTTTATAGTTGGTGTCTGTAGTTTCAACTGAGGGTCTGTAAGTTCTTTGAATAATACAAACTGAACTAAAATTCCTTTTCTGTTTAAAAAAAAAAAAAATCTCATTTTATGGGGAATTTAGACTGTGCCACTCTAAAGTCTGGGAAACTTCACATAGAAAATGAATCTTAAAACCCACAAATCATCACAGTCTACATATTTAGTTGGACGTAGATTCTCAGTATACTGATATGTAATTTTTAAGTGCCTAAATACCTTTAAAAATATCTAGAATTATCTCTTTTAACAATTTCTCCTGGTTTTCAGTGAGGCTTGAGTCCTCATTTAACTCAGAAGTTTGTTTCTGAAAGTGAAGATGAAATACTCGGTGCTCTCATACCAGTATCATCCAAAATACCTACTGGTCCCTGCTGTCTAACATCCAGTTTTCTGGACAGTGTCAGCCTTGGAGGGCATGATGATTTTTTATTTTATTTTTTTTTTAAAGTGCCAAGGATCTGTCTTTAAGGAATTGGGGTCTATTAAGTGTTTCCCCCCATTCAGTATCTACACACCAAAGGACTCAAAGTCACTTTTTCCAAATGCTTCCCAGCACCTCTGTGAATGTGCAAAGAAAGCCCTGGAGGGCTTCTTTTGAATGTTTTGGCACTAATGTTCTGTGAGACTGGGGGAAGAGATGAAGTGAAATGAGTCTCAAAATAGGACTGTCAAGTTCTTTTCTGGTAGAGCTTACATTAATTTTTAATACTCCATCTGTGATCAGAAGAAAAGAAAGACCTTTAGTTCTCAGCACAGATCTTTTTTTGAGCACACTTATTTTTCCTTGTAGCCATTATATATTCAGTTCTATGATTCACCAAGCTATTTGTATTTTTTTTTGCTTTATAGGAGTTGGGCAGAGTCACCTCTGGGCTTTGTCTTGAACTAAAACCACGAAATACATTACCAGTAACCCTTTAGCAATAGCCCTGCTTTGCTGCTTTATGCGTGGGAGTAATAAGAGGCAGCCTTTGAGAAGATAACAAGGTCCCCATGTCAGTTCTAACTTATTAATTTTTTCAGTTTAAATAATATTGTGTGGTTTGATGATCGGTGCATGTCATTTTGCACATGCTCCACTGGATATAGAATCATTATTTATTAGTGTTGTCTCTGTGGTCTCATTCTACCATCTGGTGCCAGGTTCCCTTCTAGGTTGGCTTTTTTATGTCACTTGTGCCTTTGATCACAGCTGAATTTTAACTAGATATCATTTTCTCCTGTCATTAAAAGAAACTTTCTGAGCGGCTTCATTTCTTCCTGATTAGCTCAAGCAAGCACAGAGATCACATGAAGCATATGCTAAAAGAAAGGCATGTATTCAGTTGAATTTTCCTGGGCTGGTAAGGTCTTCTCCTGTTTTAATTGCATTCCTCTGCATTATGATAGGATCAGTCCAGTGAATCACCTGGAAGTGGTATAAAGAACTCATTTTGTGGGTCATTGACTTACTTAAGCTGTGGCAAGTCAGAAGATGAAAACAGAATTTAATTCTTGTTGGGAGTACTTTTATCAAATGTAAATGATTTAAATCTTTCTCAAGAGCTGAAATTTTGGGGTCTTTTAATGTTTATTGTATTTAACCAGGGAGCGAAAAAAATAATCTGTGACTTAATATTAAAAGGGGGGGGAAAAACCCCCTCCACCCACTCATTTCTTGCTTTTGTTTCCAGTGCATGAGGAAAAACTTGGGGAGGGGGAAGTTGGCAAAACATGCCAAAATTACAGAAATAATAATTTAAAAAATCTCAGTTTTGGACCCATTGCAGGAAATATAATTTTTGGAGTATGTCTAGACTGGTTTGCTCTGGGGAAGTCTACCAGAATATTACTCTTCCCTTAGTGAGGGGGTACAAATATGGACTTGATCAATAACGATCAAAACTTCTAGAGGCTAGAGGGAATTTGTGAAGTATTTGAGACAAATAAATGTTGCAGTCTATGGTGTATTCTAGGCTAAACTCTTAGGGTATGGTGTAGGAAAACTCTTCTTTATGTGGTCTCTCTCTATTCTTTCTCCATCAAATGTCTGGCACTTGGTATTTGTATGTGGTAGTTTCTAAAGCTGATTTAATCCTGTTGGTCATAAGGGGAGCAAATTGAAAGTCAAGATAAAAGGCACTGCTGAAAAAATTCTCTGAGAAAGTTAAAAGCTCTCCCAGCGTAATGTAGATGACACAAGAAGGCACAGAAAAATAACTGCTCCTCTTAGTGCAGAGCTCAGAATAGTCTGTGTTATCTGTAGGGTAAAATAGCCATTTCTCTTATCCACATGCATGTTAATTTGAATTAGAAATGTTTATTTAGAGAGTGTATCTCTGCTATTGCATGAAGCACAATGAGGGCATTGGGGAGGGGATAAGGTCCTGCAAAAATGGGTGGGATAGATTTTTAAAAAAAAAAAAGAAAGAAAAGAATAAAAGTTGTTGTTGCTTTGCAGGAAGTTGTTAATTCACTCCCTGTCTGTCCTGAGAGCAGCTCCTCTGCTCTGCCTTGTTCTGCACAAACTGAAAGAGGGAAAATAATGAGGATGGGCATTGGCTTCTGCTGTGCACATGAAAGTATCTCCTTGATTAAACTACTGTAAAGTGCTAAAACTACACCTGATGACTTGGAGCAAATGTGATGTGCTGCCATACACCCTTCTGTCAGCTTCAGTAGTGGGGGAGAGGAAAACAAGCCATTAGGTAGCATTTTGATCTGTTTCTCTCTTTGTCCTTCAAAAAACCCATTATCTAGACATTGCTACTTCTGTTAATTGTTCATTCTCCTCTCAGTGGAGTCAAAATAAAAAGAACCAGGTCATGAAAACCAGTTGGAGTCCGATATATCCCTCTGCTAAACTTCTCTGACAATTCTAAGAACCATGAGAATGCAAGCAAGTTAAATGTAGTGTATTTAATCCCAATTTGATACCTGCCAAAGATATAAGACCGTTTCAGTATTTAGTCCTGTCTGAGGATTTCTGGATTGTCGCTATACTGGGAACTGTAGGTTAACAGAAACGTGTGATCAGGAAAGAAGTAGTCAGTCATAAGAGCTAGGGATAATATTTAACTTTCTTGTAGAGATTCAAGTGTAAATGATTAAAGCCAGCTGATGCTGCTCATCACTCTGCGATGTGTTTCTTTTTCAGATTCTTTTAGAACTGGGGTGAATAGATCATGCTCAAAGTTAAGCCAGAACTTGTTGTCAACTCCCTGGAATGCCTACAATATTTTCTGAAAGAAAAGACAGAGATGGGGAAATTCCTTTATTTCCAACCATATTTCTTAGCTGTTGTTAATACTTCTAGGCTTTGGCCATTCTGTGCAATACCTGCTGATAGTCCCATTTGATGTTGGCAGTGTTAACACACAGCAAACATACATCGCCTGCCCTTCCCATATATAGAGAACTAATAGCAGGCTGAAAAAAATAGCCATGTAAAGTAGAAATGCTGAATGGATGGAAATATTGTGGGAGAAGCAGTAGCTGAACTACCATTCCCCTCAGAAAGGGATGGGTCTACAAGCGAACCCAGAGGCAGGAATGGGCAAAGCTCCACAGAAAGATGCACTGTAAAGCCTGGGATCAAATCCCATGGAAAAGAGGAAAAGAACAGACAATTTAAGGTTAAGAGTAAAGGAAATCATCCTTCCAGACCTTCTGTTCTCCATGCCTTACGGCACACAACCACGGAAACATTTATAGATGGTGGTGACAAACTGATAAATTTACCTTTGTTGCTAATTACCTTAATGTTGTATGTAGCCCCCAACTACCCTACTTATGCTGCCAATTTTTACCCTGGTATCTAATAGAGATCCTGCTTGAATGTAAAAAGTCTGTGGAATTTGAGAAACAAATAACTTTGGAGGGTTTTGGAATGCCTTTTGGAGCCAGCCATCGAGGAACTTATTTAGGTGATGCAGTAGAGTTTAAGGATGTGATGTTTGTGGTACGGAGAGCCCAGTCCTGTTGTCCCTCTCTGGCTGTTGAGGCCTGAGGTTCACTACTGAAACCACACATGCTCTCTGGATTCACATGTATGCTCACATTCGCAGATTCCTCACAAGCTCTTGGGCCATGTCTGCACTCTGGGTCCCTTACCCAGCCCACTGATTCAGACCTTGAGTCATTCCAGATGCAAGTTTTCTCCTACTCGCCTGCTACTCCAGACCGAAGCTTGCTAGCAGGCTACACGTGCACTCCTATTGACGTAGGATTACAGTCACTTGGGAACTAGAAACACATCCAGGTCTTTCTGGTCACTGACACTTAGACCTTGCAGCCTACACTTTGGTCTCTCCTGTTGCTGGCACTTCGAGCTTTCAGTAATCACACCTAGGTCAGAGAGGGAGATTACATGGGGGGATAGTTAAGAAAGGATCTAATATGGAAATAACTTAGATTGCAGCGACCAGGCACAGGACTCGGTCAGATGAGCACACTGCCCAGTAGCCTGACTGCAGCCCTTCCCTTTATCCCCCTCCTCTCTGATTTTCCTACTCTTGTGCCTCCCTGATCCACTCTGGTCCTTCCCTTTGGTCCATCCCCTAAGCAAATCATAGTAAGTTTTGCACGGTCCCTGAAGTCACCTCTGATATTCCACAATATTAATGATAATCACATTTCATGCTTCTTATCAGTAACAAAGTTCAGGCTGATCACCTTTAAGGCTGTGCCCAAACTGTTACTTTAATGGCCCATCAGTCAGTGACTAACATGTTCTGATCCTTGTTAATGTCTCCTTCATCACCTGCTTGTTAATTCCTGAGTGTCTGTGGCTTTAATTTAACACTTTCCTCCTTAGTGTTTTATTCCATTTTACTGAATAATCCTTAACCAGGTAATTTATGAACCAAGTGCTCCTTCCTTGTGCTGTACTATCTTTTTTTTCAAGAGTCCAGACGTATTGCTGTGTGATCAGGGCAGGAAAAAAAAAGGCAGCTAAATAATATTCTTGTCCTTAGAAGTTTTTTCTTTGAATCCTGATGGGCTTTGGTGCCGTTTCCTCTCAGGACAGACTCTGTAGTTTCTGGATCTAGCAGGAAATCCTGGAGGCAAGAAAAGCTACTCTCCCTTGCAGAGCTTGGTAGCAGGGGACATACTTTACTGCTGAGCTTCCCAGTCCATCTAGCAGTGTAACCTCTGCCAAATATGTTGGGACATGAATTGTTTTTTGAGACGCATACAGCTTTCTCCTGCTCTGACAGCCTCTTTAAGGTGTCTCCATACAGGGTGGTTTATTTGATTGCATTGTCATATAGCACTGAGACTCCTTACTGGTGTCTCTCAGTGATCAGCAGGAGCTGGTGTGCTCTGGCTGCAAGGACAGATTCTCTCCTCTCATGTGTAACCAGGTATCTTGTCTTCAAAGGAACGTGCACTGCCTGGAAAGACAGGATGCTTTGGTTTCCTTTAGTCTAGACTTTTGAAGAAAAATTCCTTTTCCTGGGATACAGAATATTTTCTGATGTGTAGGTAAGAAATGAGGAGTTGAATATCCTACCTAAGCCGAGCTTCTCCACCATACCTGTTGCATAGGAATAAAAACATACAATATATATTTCTCTGGTAAAAAACCCAACAAAAAACCCCAAACAACAACAAAAACCCACCAAACCAAGAAAAACAAACAAACAAAAACCCCACATCAACCAAACAAAAAGCTTTTTAAAAAAAACCTGTTTAAGATAACTGGATGGTAGATTTATATTAAGTTAAAAGCCTGTATTGCTGTTCTAGGATCTGACCTACATGGTTGTGAAATTTTGTTTTGTTTTTAAGAATAGACAGAAAAGACTGTCAGCCCTCCAAGTTTCCTTCTGTAAACCTGATCCTATCTTAAGTAAAGTGCCCGGGTGGAGCATGAGAAGGGGGATCCTGGGGACTATTTTGTGAGTTCCCGTTCTGGCTGTGCTGGAGGAGATGCAGCTTAGAGTCTCTTCACTGTTGTGTTCTGTTTCAAACTCGCAGTTCAGTGGGTTATGAAACAGCATTCTCTGGGAGGAAAGTTGCTTTCGATTGTTTTGCTCTTCTCTGTCTCTTTTTCTCCCCGGGCGGCCGCTCTCAGCTTCAGCGAGACGCTTAGCGAAGCTCCCAGGAAACCACTGAGACCCAAAGGCGTCGGATGGGTGGCTGAGGAGCAGGCGGGAGCATCGCCGCAGGGACCCCCTCGGCTCAAAGCGGTGATGAAATCGTAAACCAGGCTGCAGGAGGGAGAAAGGTCGGGGAGGCAGAGCGGGAGGAGGGGGAGCTCGTTCTTCCCTCCTCCTGCTCCGTTTCCAAGCTTTTGGCTTTCCAAGCGAGTTGAAATCTGACGCCTGGACTGCACACAGTGTGAGACGTGGGCATGCCCTTGCAGTGCGCTGATTTCCTCGGCGCTTTTGGAGAGCCGGAGCTGCCGCGCTGAGGCTCCGAGCGAGGAGCTGCTCCGTCCCGGCAGCGAGAGCCCCATCACGCCGCTGCCTGCACCACGGGCTCCGCGATGCTCCCCAGCCTCTTCTTCCTCCTCGGTGGGCTGCTTAGGGCCACCGAGCCAGCACCCCGCTGTGAAACCGGCCAGGAGACCCTAGGTAAGGCGAACCACCCCAAAAAGTCCCCCTTCTTCTCTTTCCTTCTCCTCGGGACAAGCAGTGGAAAGGGTTCCAGTTTAGAGGTGAGGGAGGTGGGAGCTGTCGCTCTTCCCTAGAGACAAATGGATCAGATCTTTGGAAATAGGCAGAACTGTCAGGGATGAAACTGGGGTTTGTGCCTGGGAGGTGTGGATGGAAAGGCGGGAGGTGGTGGTGTGGCTTTGCAACAGAAAAATCAGTCCATGATGTAAGGGAACGTAGTGTTTCTCCATCGCTGTCTTTTAAGGCCATGTGTAGATGTGTCTTTCTGTCAGCTTCTGGAGTTTCCAGTCAGCAGGATCACCCTCACTGTCCTGGGAAAAGCAGAGGATTAACCCCAGATCTGGCCTTGCCTTCTAGGAACGCGGTAGTCAGATTGCAAGAAGATGAACTTTTGACCTCCTGTGTGCTTTTCTGCTTGAGAAAAATTTTTTTCCTTACATTTAGCTTTAGGGCATTTATTTCAAGTCCAAAATATGAGAAGATTTATTAGGATCTGACAGCTGTAGGGTGTGTTTTAGCTTGCTATAAGCAATATGGAATTTGGATGAGGTGATTGGCTGGAAAAGCAGATTTACCTATTAGAATAAAGGTTTGATAGGAACATGCTGCTCAATAAATTGAAAACTTTTGGTTCAGTGATCAGCTGACTACTAAAAAGAAATTAACAGTATCTTTTCAGAATGCATGGTGGTGTTTTAGTTTGGTTTTATTTTTTAGTGAAGTTGGCTTAATTAGAATTTCATTTATGCAGGGACAGTGGAGAGGTGAATTCCAGCATAGTGACAAGGTCTATTCCAGTAAAACTATTTTCAGAGGGTTCAAACTCAGAATGATTCAGAAAAATGTTTATTTTGTGGGAGCACAGGAAGGGATAAGTTAACCTGAAGCTGACCTTAATGTTATCCAAGGAAATTCAGCGATATTTCTGTGCTTAAATATAAGCCGTAGACTGTCACTAGCATTGAACTGCCACACAATGCAGTCCATGCGCTGCATACTCCATATAATTTGAGAGTGCTGTTCCCAGGAACATCAGAGTGAGGTCTACCACAGCCTAAAGGGATTTTATTTTTGGATAAAGCTGCACAAAGAGAAGTGTTGTAGACTATTGGCAGCCAGTTACAGGAAGAAGCTGGGTAGTTTGCAGCATGCCCTTTCTCCGCAAGGTACGATTCTGCTCCAGTTCCAGCTGATCAAAGTCTTGCCATGGAGTATTAATCCTAGCAATCAGAAGTGTATGGATCATCAAGGGGTACCTCTGCAGTGGCAGAACGTTTTGTGTGTGTTGGCGACTGTGCTGTCTTTAGAGGAGGGCTTGAGGGAGACGATGGAAATACATCTTGCATGTGGTGGGACTGAACTGATGGATATTGCCCCAGAGGGGTGGCTGATGGTAGGCAGAGGGAGCTGTCAACATCACTGCATGGTGTGCAACACGAGGAAGGGGCACACATCATGCTGGAGGGATGCTGGACCAGGGAATGAAATAGCTGCTTGGACACTGAGAGGGCTGTTGGATTTCTCAAGAGTTTTCCTTTTTCAAAAGGGGACATAAGGTTCTGCCAAGCCACATGAAAAGAAAGGAGATTGTGGTGCTGTATGTGTTCATAAATAGACCTTGAAGGAGTGTCCTCTCAACATCCAGGGCAGTAGGTTGTGTCTTCAGCTGTTGCAGTGGGAGTCTTTCCCTTGTTTCGAGATCCCTTGTGCAGACCTTGGTGGATCTCAGTGGCCAGACCTGCTGAGACCTGCAGGAGGAGACCAGCCTGGAAGTGCTCATGCAGGAGAGAAGGGTTGCAGGAACCAGTGCCACTGTCTGACTCCCAGCCAGGTTGGAGCTGGTTTCTGCAGGCTGTCTGGCCTTCTCAGTGATATTTGCTCAGCTGTGACTCATTTTTTTAATAAGAAACCAAAATGAAACATGATTTACAAATACCAAGATCCTTACAAATGCTTTATGCTCATCTGCTTAGAAAAATAACAAAATTATTACCGTCATCCAGCCCCACAATATGGCACAGGAATCACACACTATGTGGGGAGCTTTTTGAGCAGCAGTTGGGGACCATGGCATTGAGGGCAGATCCCTTCTCCAGCTGCCTTCTATATTCCTAAGGAGCCAGTAAGCCACTGTGTCTTCCCTGGTGATAAGATGCTACATTGCCCCATGGCAAGCACTTCCAGACCCTAATGGGTTTTACTGGCCTCTTAACCTCTAGTTTGGGTGAGAAAAGTACAGGTTAGCATGTTTGCCCTGACAGATGGCCACCCTTTGGTGAAAGGAGCTAATAGCACAGGTTCCTGGGTTTTATTTGAGTTGTCCCAGCTGCTTACTGATGTATTCCAGTGGTGATTAGCTAAATGCAACACTTTACTGTCCTTGACAACAAAAATAGAAG
Organism: Baryphthengus martii; assembly: GCA_013396935.1. Lineage (NCBI taxonomy): Eukaryota > Metazoa > Chordata > Aves > Coraciiformes > Momotidae > Baryphthengus > Baryphthengus martii. The sequence continues at coordinate 62,011 of VWZK01019573.1, forward strand.
TAGAAGCTGGCTGAAGTCCCAAGCCTTGAAGCACTAAAAGCAGATAACTTTCCTTGCCGCTGGGCCCAGCTCTACCATTGAGATCCTACCAGGGGTCAGGCTGAGGCTGTAAAACCACAGCAATAAACCCCCGATCACTGACATTAAGAGACTGCTTTACTGGGGGCTTCTGAGGCAGAGGTACACCGGTGCTCGAGGGGGTGCGAGAACTCACAGGGTGAGAGGGGAGACGACATCGGAGCGCTGGCCTCGGCTCGGGGCCCGTTCCCGGGGGGTACCGGGAGGCCCCGGGAGCTGCGGCGCTGCCTCTGCAGCCGGCTCGGGGCCTGCGCCGCCGTCTGTGGTGCCACCGTGTGGGCTCCTCGGCTTGTACAGATGGCTTCTAGGGGAGGGAACTGGAGCTACACGGGGTTTAAATGCCCAAGGGACGCCTGAGGCTTGAGTCTGGTCTTGCTCCCTGCCGGAGTGTTTAAAAGGTGTTTGGGGCACCTGCCAGATTGTCAGATGGACCTGCTGAGGACCGATGTTTGAGCTGAAGCTGTGGAGGCGGGAGAGAAGCTAAAGCACTGCTTCTAGGGTAGTCCTGGCTGGCACACTGGTTGCTTGGGGGCCTCCTCCTGTCCTAAGCATCCCTTGGATGTTCTCATCATCCTGGCTCGCTCTGCTTCTAAGCCAGACATTGCCCCTTCCTGAGGGTCTCTGAGTTTTACTGCTGAAGATGGGAGAGACTAGAGAGTTATAAGGAAGAGCGCTGAGGAGGGGAAAAAGCACCAGGGTTGGAAGCAGGGTGTAGATACTGTGTTTGTTCTGGAGCCTGGACAAATTTTGTGGCACTAGCTTCTCTGTAAGCTGTGGCATTAAGACTGATTGTCTTCCAGAAAGTCAGACTGATAGAAAAAGTGGTTTTACATATAGATGCTGAGCCTTTCTCCTCTCCTTTGTTGTTCCCAACTCCATAATCTGCCATGTTTTTTTTGCTAAGTGAAAGGGAGAAAAAAGGAAAAGCTATTTCCTTACATGAGCTTTATGCTGGCCCCAGAGCATATTTGTTCACTTGCTGCAGACATTTCTAAAGCTTGTTTCATGGTGAAACTCCTCTCTGTGCACACACATGGGCAGAACCTCTCCAGCTACTGCTGCTCTTGAGTGTGTGACTTCACTGGGTGACCTGGTGGTGGGCTGGGGGATGCTTCTCTGCCCTGTGGCTGGTGGTATCAGCTGGGTCTCATCCTGCTGTGGCTGGCAGAGGTAGATGCAGACACAGAGCACGGCCACAGTACTCTACTGCCATGTGTAGAGTAAAAAAAAACCAAACCAAACAAACAAAAAACCCAAAAAACCACACACACACACCCTCCCCTAAAAAAAAATGTAGATGCTAGCTTTGCATCACGCTCACAAGATGAGAAATTCCAGCTCTCGTAAACCCAGCTGTCATCACTGAGTCTTGTGAGCTGCTCTGGATTCCTGCCACTGGCTGTAGTATCTCTACACAATTATTTTTTTTAGCAACACTTATCTTCAACTACATTTAATGTGGGAAGTGAGATCAGAAGCAGCCACTTCTGTAGGGAAAGTGTATATTGAAAATATAATACACCAGTATATTGTTTTACTGCTGAAATAGCTTGTGCATGATTTTAATCAGAAAGCAAAGTTTTCTTTCAGGATAATTGTTCGGACATTTTTAAAGCGTGGGTGTGTAAATATGTATAGAAGTCAAAACCTGAAACAGAACTCCCCACTGCCCTAAGGCACAGCTAGGTTTTTAGCAAGACTTAGTAACTAACAGTAATTGTTGATCCGCTTTGACATTTGTAGACATCACCTTTCCCTTTACGCAGTCAATTAGTGTTGGTTGGGGGATGCTGGCGGGTTGATCCCCCTTTGGGCTGCCCAGACCCTGTGCGAGCCATTCCCTCCTCATTCCCGGATCAAATGTTGGATGTCACAGGTGCCATTGTTTGGGGTGGGGCTGAGGCTGGAGGTACCGTGAAGGAATCGCCTATCATATTGTGAGCATGATGTTTGAGGCTGGTAGACCACATCCTGGTCTCCTTGCTGGTCTTTTAGGACCCAGGGCTTTTATTGCTGTTGAATCTTGTTTGGATAGAGTCACTCTCCCAGTTGGACACAGCTGTCACAGATCAATGGAGTTTAAGGACTTAGGGTTGTTCTGCGCATTGCAGAAATAAAACTGAAATTTCAATGCCTTTGTTTATCCTGTTGTAGCTCCGTTGATTTATTTGGCACTATTTCAGTTTTACAGGGTTATACCAGGACACCCTTATCTAGGAGAAAGTATGAGATTACGACATGGATTTAAGTCGAGGCTGTTGAATTGTCAGTCCTTTCCAGCATAAAAAAAATACCACATTTGGCTGAAAAACAACTACCTGATAGAGTTATACCAGGAGACTGCATGGATGATGTTTAAAGAGGACGGAATGATGTGATGTTTTGGCAAATGTTTTGGAAGGGTTGTGGCAGCGAAGGTAAAAACCTCATTCTTTTCAGCTGTGACCCTCTGTCCAATGGCTTTCAACAGAGTTGAACTTACTCAAAGGTAGTCTTCTGACTTTGTAGTAAGCTGCTGGCCAAAGCACTTAGAGGCTACTACATCCTTAGACACTGAGTATTGAGCTATAGAGAGTATATAGTCACAAAGTAGAGCTATGTAGAGGTATCATAGCTTCAAATTACCAGCCTAGTAAGTGTTTTCATCCTTCTCCAATCACCCTGACAAAAATATGATCCTTTAGGTGATAGTTGTAGAGGTTTCCTGACTTACTCCACCTACTCAGCCCAGCTCTTGTTTTAACACCAGAATCCCCCACATCTGAGCTGATTTCTCCTTCCTTCACCGATCAGACACTGAGAGATGGTCTTTATATGTCTCCACATCATCTTGGAGTACAGTGAGTGAATGTTGAGCAGCAGCCCTGCCACACATGCAGCCCAGCAAGTCTTCAGACAATCTGACAACCACAAGGCCATTTTGTTATCATTGTCTGTAGCATTTTGGTTTCCCAATCAGTAATTTTTCTCCCACAATTTGGAAAAGGTCTTAGCTGAGGCCCAGAAAAAAAGAGAATTTAGTGATTTTTGTTTTGGGAGTTATGTTTCTATTCAGGATTTTCAGCTGGGAGGAATCCTTGGAGCAGCACTTACTGGACAGATACTTAGCTGGGCTGACACTGTGGATCCTATCACTAGAGACATTGAGACAGGTGGTAGAGACAGACAGACAGAAATACTTTTTGTCAGTTCTTTTAGGCCCCTACAACTCTGAGTTGCATCTGGACAGTCAGAAGCAAGGGGAAATTACTGGGCACCACCAAGGCTGGCTTTGAGCCATTGCCAAGTGGCTGGTCTTGGTGTTCATCTGCACAGGTTTTGACCTGTGGTCTGCAGGTTGCATGGACTCCCATCACCCACAGGAAATCTTCAGCATCTTCTTGCAGGCCTCAGCCCAGTCCTGTGAGAGAGGAAGTCCCAGAAGAACTGACTGCAGTGTCATTGCTGTGGGAGCACCTTCAGTAATTCAATAAAAAATGGGTATTTAACTGAATACCAGGCAGCAGGTGGCTCAGAAAGAAGGGTGATTAATAATGAACACTGGCTTGTGTCTTCCTGCTGTGATCTTGCTCTGCAAAGTGAAGGCAGATTAGACAATAATCTCTTTCAGGTGCTTTCAGGCTTCCTCATGTGAGGGAGCAGAGCTAAAAAAGGGCTTGTCTCTGCATTTGCACATAGGGCACTGCTCCTGCCCATCACACATCACTCCCCTGGGGCAGTTACAGCAGTTGCTGGAAGATTAGTAACAGGAATTCAGTCCTCTAATCACAACAACTTTCAGGTATCCAGAAAAAGGAGTTAACCATGTGGGCTGCTGTTTGCAGTCATTCCTCTCCTCCAGTTTTCCTGGAATTCCTTCTCTGTGGCTGGGAATCTTCGCTTCTGCTCCTGTAGGTATGCCTTAGATCATAGAATCATAGAGTGGTTTCGGTCAGAAGAGACCTTTAAAGTCATCCAGTCCAGCCTTTCTGCAGTCAGCAGGGACATCTTTAACTAGATCAGGTTGTTCAGAGCCCCATCAAGCATGACCTTGAATGTCTCCAGGGATGGGGCAACAGTGTTCCACCACACTCACAGTAAAGAATTTCTTCCTATGTCTAATCTCAATCTGCCCTGCTCTAGTTTCAAACCATTGCCCCTTGTCCTTTCCCCACAGGCCCTTCTCAAAAGTCTCTCCCCAGCTTTCCTGTACCCCCTTCAGATCCTGGAGGCCGCTCTCAGGTCTCCCCAGAGCCTTCTCTTCTCCAGGCTGAACAGACCCAACTTCCTCAGCCTGTCTTCACAGAAGAGGCGCTCCAGCCCTCAGATCATCTTTGTGACCCTCCTCTGGACCCACTCCCTCAGGGATATATGATACATAGCTGCCTTCTCTCTTGGGCTTTCTGTTTGACCATTTTTCCCCTAGCCAAGCTATTCAGCTGCCTTATCTCTCTGTCGCAAGTCCGCTTAGTTCCTTACTCCTCCTGCACCATTCTCTTGGTGATTCTGATCCGTGACAGCGTTCCGTAATGGATTTTATTTGGTTCTTGTCCTTCTGCTGTAGCCTAGAGCTGGCTCTGGAGACAGGCTGTGCTTTGTCATTTGCAGGGGCTATTGCAATATTTTGCAAAATGGTGCAGTCCAGCAGTGTTTGCATGTTACTACTGCTAGTAAGCTTTGTCTCCTTAGTGTTACAAGGCAGATTGTTGTTGCAAAAAACGACTCGATGAACTGTGTAGAACCACGAGGAGAGTAATACTGACATGATCAGCAACTGAAAAACTTTGTTTGGAAAAGCAGAAGTTTTGGCTGTCAGCAGACTGAAATGAATACATGTGCCTTCCAGTTTAAAAAGAGTATTGTAAGAAACCCAGGAAGCTGGTAGGGGGTGTGCTGGTCTCTACAAGATAAATTATCTAATCTTGCTTGATCTGTCAGTCATAACAATGCAATTGTATAAGCCTGACTGAATGATTTAGGTATTTTGAATTTATGACTGGCCTTTGAGCTTATTCCATTTCCTCGAGCACACAAGTCTCCTGTTGGTTTTGCTCTTGAAAGGGCAAGTGGCCAAGCCATAGCACTGGAAGTAGCTGTTGAGCTCTGTTGTCTGGGTTAGGGTTAATCACAGCGGCTTGCTTCTTGCAGTGCTGAATCATCAAGGGGAAAAAATGTAAGCTTGGCAGTAAAATATGTATGTGCTGCATTGTAGGTTTTCAAGCTTGCCTTTGCAAATTAAAAGCAGAAGCGTATATTATAGAGAGGGCTCAGAAAGCTTGAAATGGCTTTTCTCCTCTTCAATAAGTTATTTTATCCATAATCTTAAAGAGAAGCTGCGCTACAGAAAGGACTTTTGTAGCTCTAGTGGAATAGCTGCAGTACAAAAATAAACATAAAAAATTGAAAAGGTTTTTCTGGGTCAGAAAGAAAAAGGTCTCTCTGTACGGGTCTGTCTTCAGATGGGACTATGAGTGGAGGCGGCACTGTCTTCCTCTGAGCCCTGGGAAGCTTCTGCTCAAAAAGTGGAAGAGGTTTGAGCTCTTTCAAGCACAGAAGCAGCAGCACCTGAAGCCTGCCAAGTTAATCTGGAGACCTGAGAAGCTCTTTGTATAGCATGGCCTGTCATTCCTCTTCTGAAAAAGAGAAAGGCAGCAGCTGAACTCTTCAGCATTGGCAGAGCTTTGCCCAAGCTGAGCTGTAATGAGTAGGGATGGGGATTTTGCTGGTCATTTCTGCGTGCGGAGACCCAGAACCACGGGTGGAGGGCTCCAGGGGCACAGTGTGCAGCTGCAGCTCAGGACCTGACCTTGGAGAGGTTCCTGCTGCCTGCTCTCCAGGCTGGCAAGCTCTGGCCCTGCTACGTGTATCCACACTTATTTATGTAAGTACACATGCTGGAGAATTATCTTTGGCCGGTGCAGAGCCACACCCTCCAAAACATATGCAAGCGTTGGCATTAGGAAACACAGGGAAAGTCCAAACACCACATCAGCACACATATTTAAGACTCTTCATAAAGCAAGGTGTTTGAGACCTTTTCTCTCTTGCTTTTTATGTATATTAACTCCTAATAACCTGAAAGCTCAAGCTTTTTCAGTCCTGGGTGTTCATAAGGCAGAACTGGTTGACGTATGGATCACTTGGCAGCTTGCGTGGGGCTGTGGTGGGGAGAGGTGTAATACAGTTTGGGCAGAGCTGGCCTCAGAGACAGCAGAAGTTGGATAGAAGTCTGTGGCAGAGAGAGACAGAGAGAAAATGGCATGGTATGCTGCAAAAAAAAATAAATCTAAGCATCACTTTTTTAAAGTTTATGTTTAGATCTAGGTTTAGGACCCAGGAGGAAGGAATCACTTTTGCTACTAGTCAATGAGTGATTTTTTTTTATTTTTTTTTTGATAGCTCTGAGTTTGTGCCTGGTCCAAAAGTAGTGGAAAAGCTCTATCCTGTGAAGATTCCCCCCTTTTTTATCCCATACTGAGATGAACAGCTTCAGTTGCCATAGGAAATGTGGATGTGGGTTCCTCCTCTAAAAAATAAATTTATCCTCTTCAGTCAGGATCTTTGTTAATGAGCAGTAGCCATGGTGCTTAATAGATTGCCTCTGCCTGTAAGTATGGTAAAAATAACAGAGTGTAGAAGCCAGGGAGCAGACAGTCTGAAACCAGAGTTGTCTTTACCTCTCTTGTGCTACCATCTACTCCTGCTCACAAAACGATCCAGTCCCCTTGTGAACCCAGCTACAGCATATGACAGTGAAATTACAGGTCTCTCCCAGCAGCTATCCCATGCTTCCTGACATCTCTCCTTCTGGCCAGCTGGGCTGGAAGGAGGCATCTGCTAAAGGCAGCAAAATTGCTGCTGCTTGGAGAGCTGGAGCAGGGGGAAGTAACACACCATGGCCAGGCCGTGCCTGATGCATTTTCCCTTTGGTTTCCTCTGCTTGTTCCAGCCTGTTGCTAGAATACGTGGGTTTTTTTGTGTTTTTTTTTCTCCAGCTGAATAAGCAAAATACTGAGCCACCGTTGAGAACAGGTTTGTGCCACGTATCAAACTGACTGATGGCTGTAGCACTGCTGTGCAGTAAATAGCAGTCTGGGAGATTGTGTGTGCTTTATTTTCCTTATTTGATCAGTGCATGTTGGAGAGACAAACAAAACCCAAAAAACCAAAAAAGACATGTGTAGCTGGGTCATGGAGCCAGCAGAGGGGAAATGCCTTTTCCCTTTGAGGCAGTGTGAGCAGTTGCAGAAAGACCATTCATATTCCTCAAAGGAACCTGTGAAGAACGTGTTCAGCACGCACAACCTCCTAGTCTAAAATAATAGCTGCAATACAGTCATTCTCTGCTGAGAAGGAAAAAAAAAAAGTCAAATATTTCTTAGTCACCCTTGAAGACGAGGATTCGTTGTGAACAGCCCTGCTGATAACCAGAGAGAGGGTCACTCTGCTGGTTGGGACATGGTTGAACTCAAGCCAGTCCCATCCACATGACGTTTTCCCCTCTGTATGGAATATTTGGCAGATAGATTCTGCTTAACAGAACTTGCTGGTGTTGGAAATGGGCTGTTTCTGCTAGTTCTGATCCCTCATTTATTTTATGAGGTAATGTGGATCATTGGCAATGCATCATATAGAACTGGACTCATTTCCAATTAAATTTCTCCCTCCAAGATAAAATTCCAGGGTCAATTTTGTTCTCGTTATGATGATTGTATTTTGGCTAAAGAATGATTAACTCGTTAGCAATGCATAGGCAGATGATTACATTTAAACAAATATGCTGGGAGTAGAAGTTTCAACTTTCCTTGGTGGGGGGAAAAAAACCCCCTGGTTTGATACCTTGGTAGCAGTATTTTTCCTTACTTGCTAATACCAGAGAAGGGCAATATAGAATCACTGGCCACAGGAACAAAAGAAGTTTCTCCCAAGTCATCAAACCACATTCCTTCAAAATCAAGAGAGTTTCATTTATTTGACGTAGTAAATAGGAAGGTAAAGGGACCTGATTGCTCTCTGCAGACGCATGATGGAGATGTGCACCAGGGAGCACAGGGAGTTGTTGGTTAAGCTAAAGGACAATGCTGGCACAACACCACATGGAGAGAAAGAGCCATGAATACTTTTAGGCAGGAAATCAGAAGGCAATTTCTAGCCGTTAGAGGAGGGAGCTTTTGGAAAAGCTTTCCTATGAGAGTAGTTGGGGAGGAAAATAATTAGCTTTAAGATGTTATTAAAAGGATGATAAAATGTAGTTGCCAGAGGTAGGATGAGGTAAGTAGGATGGGGAAGAAATGTGTCCCCTCGTATACACTAAAGCCTTAACATTTTACAAGAAAAGCACACATAGCATTACGTGGGACCAATATATTTGTTAGGGGAAAGTCTGTAAGACATCTTGGTATGTACAGAAAGACTCACGTGGACTTTTAGACTAAATCAGAGTACTGAAGACCTACATTTTCATTAGTGAAATCTCCTAGGCACCTAACTTAACGGTTTTGAAGCATGCCTAGAAATATTGTCCAATTGCCAGAGATGGGCAGCTCAGTATCTTTTTCAAATCTAGGCCTGATTTCTTATATAACCACGCTTCAGCTATGTTGTCAAGCCCTCCCTTCTTAAAGTGAATCAAAGACTGGCAGGTCAGTGTGTTTGGCTGTGCCCTGCCCCTGATCCCTGCAGTCTGTCCTGTCATCTTATTAAACTCCACTTCCAGCTCTTTGCCTGGGTGCATGTCTTTTTTTTTTTTTTCAGTTGATGGGGGTTTATGGGGCTCCATATGCCAGTAACTAGTGTGAGACCGTGGGTCAGATGTTTGTGTGTCTGGGATGCAGCAGCTGGAGGGACCAGGGTGCATGTGGCAGTGTGTGCAACTGCTAACAAACACCAAGCTGGACTAGCAGTGAGCAGGACAAAAGATCTGGAAGTTGAGTATTTGAGCAGCTGTGATTCTGGGCTAGATACTGAAGGGTTTGGATGATCTCCAAGTTGGCTGCTGGAGGAACCAGGAGATCCAAGTCAGCTATTGGGAAGACCGCGTTGTCTGGGACTTAGCACTGAGATGCTAGGGACCTATCAGGGAGACCAGCGTGTGTGTCAGTGCATGAGGCAACTGGGAGATCAGTGGATCTAGGCATCACCTACTGGGTAAACTGAGCCTAGCTACTGGGATTCCAGTCTGTCTAAGCTAAGCTACTGGAGGGATCCTGTACCTCTTTTCCATCAATGGTCTTTTATCCTGATTAATTAGAAAGGGGAAGGGGATGATACTTGTGGATGCTGTTTGCCTGTGCTGGTTTTTCTTTGTGTATATATAGAATATGTACCTGTTGGGAATATGTGCTTGTCCCTGGCATGGCTGGACCTCAGGACATATAACTGTAGCAGCCTCTGTGGGGCTACAAGCTTGGACAATTCCTACCATAAAGGAGATACCATGGATACTTGCCCCATAATGCTTTTTTTTTTCTTCTTTATTTGTAGGTCAATGCCAAACTGTACAGAAAGGTATGATGTGGCTTTGCTCTCTGTCCTTGGAGAATCTCAAAACCTTAAGTATTTCTTCATTATTTCCTGACAAGTTTTCTAATGTTTGTGCTATATCAGGTCTTGTTCCTAGTGAGATAATCACACAAGGCAGGATTTTGCTGCTGTGACAATGGTATTTGCTACCAGCCAGACACATTAGCAAGAGAAGGAGGCTCAAACACAGGCCCATTACTGTAAGAGCCAGTAATTTTATGAAGAGACTTCTCTTTATCACTCCCTTTTCACCACTGAGTGGCTGGAAGGTATTCCCAGCATTTTTCCTTCCTAAGACCTCTTAACCTCTAAAAAAGCATTAGGTTTATGACAATATATGTGTAAGCACATGTATAGGCCTTCTAGCCTGGGAGTCAAGTCCCAGAATAATCTTTGATCTCTTTGGGCAATTTCAATCAAACTCACAGAGGGGCTGCAGTTGCAGAATTAGTCTTACAAATTTTGTGGGGTCAAACAAAGAAAAGAGAGGCCTTACTGATGTCTTCCCCACTAAAGGAAAAAAATCTGTATGATTTCACACCACATCAGTGAATCCATACTAAAAGGCAAGGGCAAGGGAGAGAATGATATCACTTTATTCAGAAATCTGAGTTTTTCCCACATTAGACAGCAGCAAATTCATACCTCAGCAGGAATTCTTCTCTCTTCTGGATTCTATGGTGATTCATAAGTTTAAACTGTATTCTTAAGTGAAATCAGGCAAGATTTAATTGAGTATGAGAGCCTTTCCTTTGGAAACCAGGATTTATTAATTTTGGTAGTTTCCAAGTTGCTTGTTAGATGAACTCTCACGTGGGCCTGGTAGTCCAGTGCTTTCTGCCCACGGATTTGTCCTTTCATTGCTGTTCATGTATCAGATTACAAAATAAATCTTATTTTAGAAACAGTGCTTATCAATCAGATAACCCCCGATGCCCCATCAAATTGTCAGATCCCATTTGAATTGAGTGACATCTACTTGCATCTGACTGTTTCCAATCAATCCAGACCAAATGTACATTCCATCATCTTTCTATAAATGGTTTTAGACACCAAATTCATTTGTGAGCATTGAAAAATGCCTCCAGTCTGTGAAGAAAAAATAAATCAGTTCATTGAACGTGTTGTTTGTTCTATTTTCTCTGAACTAATCAGAATGTCAATGAGATGAGTTGTTTTTTTTCATATGTTTATCTCCTTTTCCTAGCAAAATGCATGGACATTGCCTTAAGTTCTTGCACTGATGTTGCTTATACTCAAATGATGTATCCGAATTTTCTGGATCAGAAGTCTCGAGAGGTGGTTGAGTACAGCTCTGAGTACATCCTCATCAGCGTGCTGCACAACTTGCTCCAGGGAGAATGCAACCCGGACCTGAGGCTCCTGGGCTGCTCGGTGCTGGCCCCGCGGTGTGAAAAGGACAAAGTTATAAAGCCCTGCAGGCACGTCTGTGAAAACCTGAAAAAAAATTGCCTGCCTGCCTTTGATGCCATAGACATGGCTTGGCCTTACTTCTTAGACTGCGACCGCTTCTTTGCTGGGGAAGAGGAGGGATGTTTTGACCCGCTGGCGAAGCTGCGAGGTATGGAAGGAAGCTCTGCTGACACATCTCACTTGTCTGGGTGGGAAAGGACACAGAAGTGCTGGAGCGCGTTCAGAGAAGGGCACCGAGGCTTTTGAAGGGCCTAGGGCACAAGCCCTATGAAGAGCAGTTGAGGGAGCTGGGGTGGTTCAGTCTGGAGAAGATGGAGGCTGTGGGGAGACCTTCTCGCTCTCTACAACTCCCTGAAAGGGGGTTGGAGCGAGGAGGGGGCAGCCTCTTCTCCCTGGTGGTGTGTGACAGGACCAGAGGGAATGGCTGCAAGCTGTGCCGGGGAGGGTTGGGCTGGACATTAGGAAACATTTCTTCACTGAAAGGGTCATTAAACATCAGAATAGTTTGCTCGGGGAGGTGGTGGAGTCACCATCCCTGGGGGTATTTAAACAGAGTGTAGACCTGGTTCTTAGGGACAGGGTTTAGTGGTGAGCTTGCAGGGTTTGGTTGAAGGTTGGACTAGATGATCTTGAAGGTCTTTTCCAACCAAAGACATTCTGTGAAAGGTCTCATCTCACTCAGCTTGATGTGTCTATGGCACAAAACCTCTCAGCTTGTCGTCTTTATAGACACCTGTGAAGCGTGATTCATTTTGTTCCACCTATACCAAACAATTAAGCCGCTAAAGGAGCATCTGTTTCTCTCACACATAAAAACCATCAAGACAGGCGGCTCAGAGCTAGACGTTTGGGCTGCCAATGTGCATTTGGATAAGCCCTGCCCTGGGAGAGAGCTGTCTGTAGATTTGAAATATTTTATTGAAAATCCAAAACTTTAATGCACTCATAAATTCATGACTGCTTGACAGTCTTAACAGCTCATTACTGATTGTCACAGATTTTTGTTTGGATGAAGAACCACCAGACAGACCAGAAGACAGCTGAATCTTATGAAGAATTAATTTGAGCCACCAGATTCAAAGGAAAAAATCTGTACATTTTGTGACTAAAATGCGCTAAAGGCCAAGTTATAACATGACATAATGAATAATAAAATACAGCGCACATGCATTAGTGTGATTTTGCAAACAAAATATGCCACAATAAACAATGTAGGATGTACTACATAGCTTGAAGGTTTTAATTGTGGCTATGTTTTCTATAATTCTGCTAATGAAAATGATAGTTTGAGAAAAGTGCAGACATTCATACAATTCTCTGAGCACCATGGTTTTAAACAGTCTTACAATTTTTCTTTGCAGGAGAAGTAGAGGTTGAGGAAGACTTGCCTTCAGACCTGCCAGCAACTTTTATTCAGTTCAAACACCATTCATATTCCCAAATGGTGAGCACGTTGAAGAAGACAGCTTCTAAATGCTCCCATATTGCAACAACTTACAGCATAGGTCGCAGTTTTGAAGGGAAGGATCTCTTTGTGATTGAGTTTTCAACCAAGCCTGGACACCATGAGCTGCGTGAGTTTTATCAGTGTTGATTAGGTGGCTTGAGGGGAGTCCAGATTATCTGAGTGAAAACAGGTCCTTTTAATGGAATATCACTTAAATAATAAATACTTTTTACAGCTTTATTCCCTGGAACTGGTTAGTCTGGAGAAGAGAAGCCTGAGAGGGGATCTTATTCATATTTCCAAATCTCTGAAGAGTGGGGGTCAAGTAGAAGGGGCCAGGCTTTTTTCAATGATGCCCTGGGACAGGACAAGGGGCAATGGGCACAAACTGGAACCCACGAAGTTCCACCTCAACAGGAGGAAAAAAATCTTTGCTGTGAGGGTGACAGAGCCTGGCCCAGGCTGCCCAGAGAGGCTGTGGAGTTTCCTTCTCTGGAGACTTTCCAACCCACCCTGGATCTGTTCCTGTGTGGCCTGCCCTGGGTGATCCTGCTCTGGCAGGGGGGTTGGACTTGATCTCCAGAGGTCCCTTCCAACCCCTACTATTCTATGAAAAACATTTCTCCTCTGTTGTGTTCCTGAACTACAGCAGTAGCTGATAATTCACTGTAGCAATGACAGTCTGCTTGCATTGTCCGAACTTTATGACCATGGTTGACATTCGTTGCTCCTAGATGTGCTTGGTTGCAGTGATATAGCTATTATTTATTTGTGCCTAGAGTACAAAGAAGTTGGGATAGTTTTTCTGTTACTCCATCGTCTCCCATCATCTACCATTTCCTCGGTCTCCTTTTATCTATCATAGTACCACCAAACCCTGCACACTTCCTATAAGTAGTGCCTGTCCCTAGTCTAAACATAGTCCTTCTCAGCCTAAAATACGTACAATTTGTGAGAAGGCCTCAGATGCTGAAGGACATTGACATCAGAAAAAGGCAATGCAGCATAGAAAGCAATCCTCCTGAACAGAGATTCAGGTCAGTGCAGTATCTGCCAGTGTTACAGGTCAATGATACCGGGAATTTATGTTACCGTAGCACCAGAATACATTTAATATATGAGTTTTTGCAACTTTTCTGCAAAGGGAAACCGTGCAGATCTCTTATTTTGTAGATTCATCACGAAGCAAGGGCCAGATCTTGAACTGTGCTAAATTCTTCAAAATGCAGATCATTTTCTTGGGGAGTATTAGGTATTATCTTCCCATTACCAACTGCCAGCTCAAATCCAGTACCTGCCTAAATCTGGTGGATGTATTGTTACGGCCACTGCTGCGTTCCAAGGGCCTCGGGGTACTTCTCATCAAACTACAAGCCTCAGCAGTGTAACAGAGCTGAACTGCATCTGACTTCATTATCACCTTGGGTCAAGCTACTATGTCCACTGTGTGCTGTGCTGCAGGGGAGGCCGAGAAGGCAGCAAAGATTGGTGGTAGCTTTGTTTACTCTCGGCCACACAGCCTTGCACGGTGCAGAGGTGTTTTGAGGTGCCTTTAAACTTGATCCAAGATCTCAGTCGATGTCTTTAACAGAGCAAAGCTCTGCCTTACTATTTCCTGACCTATCATCCTTCCTCTCTTGCAGAAAGCAAAGAAGGTGCTGGTGTCTTTTTAAGCTGAGACTCCACTTGCTAGGAAAACACAGAGCCTATGAATCAGACTTTTAAAACTGTGATGTGGCATGATAAAAGATGGCAGTTTAATGTGTTATCTAGCACTCCCTTCTGAATCTCTTGCTTCATGCTGCTCAGGACATGAATAAAAGAGGGTGGAAATAGCTCTGGAGCTGAAGATTTTGCCAGTTTGAGCAAGCTGGCATATTAACTCTGTGCCAGCCTTTCTCCAGTGTCTAGTGCTCAAGGTTGGCCAAGATCAAAGAGGAAGATGAGGGTATAGACAGGAAAGGGTGTCTCCAAAGTGCATCTATTTTCTACTTTCCATTAGTCTCTAAGGAAGGATGGAAACTGAGAGAATAACTGCAGGGAGCTGTGAAGTTGAGTGTTTCTAATAGTCTTATTCCAAGGTTCTTTAGCCTAAATGCCGCTCTTTTTTATGCACAACCTAATTTCTGTTCCAAACAGAGGGGTAATGTGTTACACATCTGCAGGTTGTTTCTCGGATCCGTGACAATATAAGGCAATATAAGCTGCCCAAAGTAAATGAGAGTGCCAGGGGGTGTATTTTGTTCCTTCCTGGCTATGGCTTGACATTCGTGTTTGCAACATTCTTCGTTCACAATTAATGCTGAGTCCAGCAGAAGCTCAGAGCGACGATTGCCTCGTGTGTTTTGAGATCCTGAAAATACCAACTTATTTTATTTCGCACTATTTGAATTGTGATGGAAGGAAATTCACCTGGAACTAGTGTGCTGTTTACAGGAATATGTACATTAAATCAGTGTAAATAATACTTTCTGACTCATCAGTAAGCTATTTGGATTATTCTGTTTTTGAAAGGTGTTCGAGTATAATCAAATTAAAGCATCTCATTGCTTCATATTCCACAGTCAAGCCAGAATTTAAGTACATTGGCAACATGCATGGAAATGAAGTTGTGGGGAAAGAACTGCTAATATACCTCGCGCAGTATCTGTGCTCGGAGTATCTTCTTGGGAACCCTCGCATCCAGACCTTGATTAATAATACCAGAATTCATCTCCTACCTTCACTCAACCCTGATGGGTATGAACTGGCTGCAGAAGAGGTAAAAAAACTTCTTAGAAGGAAACACTCAGGGCTTCATGTTTCTGCAATTCCCCATGGGAAAGGAGGGTGTCATTCACGTGTGGGAGGGAGTGTTAATAATCAGCAACTAGAATCCCAGGCTGGTTTGGCTGTAGGTTGCTTTCCAAAGATGATGTGAACAAAGTAAAGAGGAAATCAGAGCCATGTTTGTCATTTTTGCTGCCTGCATGTGATGACATGGGAATGACTGTGGTACTTTTTCACACATTTAGCACTCTCTGCTATCAGTTCTGGAACAAAGTGCCCACTGACTCACTGCAATGACTCTTAAATTGTTTTATATGGAAGTGCAGTTTACTACTGTGGAATAGATGTCCTTCCTCTTTTTAGAAGAGCAGGTATAATAATTTGGGAGCATTTTCTGTACTGTCATGCTTTCATCACAAGGATAATCAGAGGACTGGCAGACCTACCCTATGGAGATAGGCTGAGAAATCTGGGTTTGTTTAGCCCTGAGAAGAGAAGGCTCAGGGGAGACCTTATTACCATGTCCCAGTACTTGAAGGGTGGCTCCCAAGAGGAAGGAGACTCCCTTTTTACAAGGAGTCCCATGGAGGAAACAAGGGGGAATGGCTGCAAGTTGCTCCAGGGGAGATTCTGGTTGGAGTCTGGAAGATAATTCTTTACAATGAGAACAATGAAACATTGGAATTGTCTCCCAAGGGAAGTGGTGGGCTCCCCTACACGGGGCAGTTTTAAGACACAACTTGACAGGGTGCTGGGTCAGCTCATTTAAACTTTTTACTTAAAAGCTTGGACTGGATGATCCTTGAGGTCCCTTCCAACCTGGCATTCTATGGTAATAGATGACAGTTTTCAGAGATCAGCTGGCAACTGAAGGAGACCTGTGAAAGCAAGACTTCTACTCTAGAAAAACTAGAGCAGAACTAGCAAAACTTCTACCTGGCATTCTTCTTTTCACCTCACTTTTGCTACTAGCACCATTAGCATGAAAATAGGACCTTTCTGCATTGCTCATGTGGTGAACTCTGTCTGCTGTCTGAGCCTGGTATTAGTGTTTTCTGCCTGACCCTGTCTTGGAGCATCATCTCTACTTTCTTTTCCTCCTCTTCTAACCCACTCTGCATGCTGCTCTGTGCTGAGTAAGAAGCTGCCGTGTTCCTCCCACGAGTCACAGCACTGTGGAGTGAAATATTTCCTGTGTACTGGTTAGTGCATTAGTGTTCATGGGGGTATAAAATTAAGTATGATTTTTTTTTTTTAAACAGTATAGGCATTTTCTGTTGACTCCTTTAAAACTTCCCTTTGATTAAAATGACACTTTAAACAATTTTCACAAAGCGATACCTCAAGACAGGATGTTATTCTGAGCTTGGCTTCTATGTCACACTTTAGGGAGCTGGTTACAATGGATGGATCATTGGACGACAAACAGCTCAGAACTTGGACCTGAACAGAAATTTTCCTGATTTAACAGCAGAAGCTTACAGGAGAGCTGGGATTCGTGGGGCTCGCCTTGACCACATCCCCATTCCACAATCCTACTGGTGGGGTAAGGTATGAATTACAGATTTTATAAATCACATATACTACAGAGCAACTCAGGAATTAAGAAACTGAGAGTGCTTGGTCTGAAGTTATTCTCTGGTAATCTGATTTTGTAAGCAGGACTAAACTGGACAGGCTCAGAATTGGCATGAAAAATCATGGTGTAGGTCTGGCCAAAGAGGCAGATGTCACAAATCATCGGGAAAATTTCTGGACAATTTGGATTTTGCTGTTTTAGATTAAGAACAGTGACTGCTGGGAGTGGGTTACAGGTGTGTAATGATTCGTTATTAATGCTTTAAACTGTGGTAGCATGTTAAAGATTTTATGGATTCGATGCTTGTGTTTTCTCTGAGCTCTGCACACATTTGGTGCAATAGTGGTTTCTCCCTTGGAAAACGTACAAAGGCTTCATGTGAAGTTGTGTGGCATCAGCTTCCATGTTCTAATTCGATTTTTAGTGCTAGCACAAAGCCTCAGATGGGTAGGAGACAGGATTGTTTCAGCAACTTCAGTGTATTAACAGAAGATTTGAGACCATACTTTAGTTTTCTACTCTGCTGCAGGCGACCTCATATTAGGCCAGGTCTAAATCCCAAATGCATCTCTGTGTTTTGGGGTTTTTTAACCCATTTCACAATAGTGAATAAGAATATCTCACTTTGTCGGGATAACGGATGTATGAAGATACAAGGCTCAGTGTTTCACACTGTATTAGACCATAGATTTTTCAAAATAATTAAGCTCAAGAAGTTTATTCTATTTTATGCATATAATCATACACATCCCAGCTCATGTCACTAGAACTCTACATGAATATAAGGTCACAAGCTTAGTACTTTCCAACTTCTGACTGAATAATGACAGATAACAGTGAGCTGGTAAATGCGAGTACAGAGCCTCAGATGAGAAAGTAGTACCTAAAAAAGTCCTTGAAATTGCCTTTGTTTTTCCATAACCTCTCTGTTTTTCTGGCTCCAACATCCCTGCTCCCTTCCCAACTCCTGCTTCTGCCCTGGTCCTTCTGATGGTCTTTGGGATGGTTGGTAATATGCCATCCCATAACTTGTGGAAGTCATTTTTATGAGTCATTTTATAGAGGGCTGGATGGAGACAGCCAAACATTTCTCCCATAGTTACCCCGACTGCCCCAGCCAGCTCTGCTCCAGCTGCAGCCTGCTTGTCACCCTAGGGTGCCTATCACCACAAATAAGGGACCTCAAAGCCTCAACACATAACCACCCTCTGTTTGAGATCTGCTTCAGTGAGAGCGGACCTGGGGTTATAAATACAACCCTTCTTCTGCAAACTTTTTCTTATTTTTGAAGAAAGCCTGTTATCCTGATGTACATTAATAAAAGCGTGTCCAGCAGGTCGAGGGAGGTTCTTCTCCCCCTCTACTCTGNTTCTAAGAGGAAATTGAAATAAGGTGGTGGTAGTCCAACAATTCATTCCTCAGAGCACCAAACCTCAGGCAACCTCTAGATGCTCTGCTGACACCAAAGTGGGTCCTGACCTAAACAACACCCCCCAAACCACCTCCTAATCCTTATGCTTTGCAGAACAAATGAGAGAACCAATTTGCCTGTGACCTGGATGACACCACAAAATCTCTTTGCCAGTTGCAGTTTCACATGATTCGGAAACCTGGCAGGAAGCAGCTTCACGGCTTCGCGTCCCTCTCCTCCGCTGGTGAGATCACAGGACAGCCAAATCAACTCTCCCATAACAAGCTTCAGTTTTGTCAGGCAGATGAACCCGTGGCTCTTACAGGAGTTGGCTTTGTGCTTGCGAAACCATTAGATGGGGTGTTTCGACACCAGCCTCTCAACTTTCATTTACTTAATAGTGTTTGTTACCTGCCTTATTAAAGTAATTATCTGAGTATTGCAGGGCATTGTATAAAGATCAGAAAATGGAAAGTGAACTCCCAGCCAATCCTATAAACTCAGGAGAGTTCCTGCCTCCCCTATAGCCCTTGCTGTGCAGCGTGGTTTTGTTCATTATTATGAACGATTGCAATAAGTGGTCTGAGGGCTCAGACTGAGAGACTTTGGGCTTCGTCTGAAATGAAGGCAGTTAAATTGGCTTGATTCAAACAGAATTTGGAAGTCCGTGCCAGGGGAGGCTGGCATAGTCTTTAGGAAAATGAGTCTGATTGCTTCTAAAAGGGGAAAAAAAGAAATCTTTGAATGCCATGGAGACAGTGACTAATTGCAGTATAATTGACAGAGATGAGATTCAGATTTGAAAAGGGTAGTGGCCATTCCCTGTACTTATGTAGAAATAATTCAGCTGTTTCCTAATTGTGCCCCAAATTGTTCTTTTGAGATGGGTACTTGAAAATTGATCTCCTCTGACTAAAAAGCAAGAGCCTTAGTGGGGAGAGAAAAAAAAAAAAATCAAACCCCACATTAAAGGAAAGGTCTATGAATAGTCAAATGCCAGAGTGACACAGAGAGCATCTGCTCTCATCTGGTGGAGCTGAACCAGGATGTGCACATTTCAAAGCTTTAACCACTGCCTGTGATGTCACTGAAGTGCTATTGGGATAAAAGTAGCGACATTGAGAACTCCTGATTTTCCACAACATTTACTTGAAGAAAGCATTGGCTCTGTGACACAGCCTATGGAGGTATCTAGCGAGGAAGTTGGCTAATCAAAGGGAGGGGCTGAATTTAGGAGCTCTTAGATAAAACTGTGTTTCACCCTTGCCCGCTGAACTGCAGAAGCAACTTTAAAATCTTCTTATCGAGGCCTGAGACTGCTGTTTGGAAGCAGGGCTGATTCTGGTGTCCAGCATGCTCTCCTTGGCTGGACATTGGGAGCTGAGGAAGCTGCAGGCAGGGCAGGGAGCTGCTGAGAGTTTGGGGTGGCATCCTCCTGGGAAGTTCTGGTGCTGCAGGGCTTGGAAGGCTGAGTCTGGTGCCAGGGTCTCAGCCACTCTGAGAACCCCCAAGCAGGGATCAGTGGTGCAGGCAGTGCCACTCCCAGCCCCTTACAAGCCACCTGGCTGCTTCTGCTCTTCAGAAGAGATGAGCTGAAAGGATGAGTGCAGCCATTCAGCAGGACTTCGACAGGCTGGANATCCTTTCAGCTCAGGTGAGAGTGGCTGGTTCAGTCCCATATTTACTCGGGATAAAAGTCATTACCAGATCGCACCAGGGCACTGTGCAAAGGCCAGAAAACACAAAGACCAGATGACACAAAGCTGGGAGGAGTGGCTGATGCACCAGAAGGCTGTGAAGCCATTCAGCAGGACTTCGACAGGCTGGATACCTGGGCAGGGAGAAATTCAATGGAGTTCAACAAGTGTAAATGTAGAGTCTGGCACCTGGAAAAGAACACCCCCAGGTACTAGTATAGGTTTGGGGCTGACCTGTTGGAGAGCAGCTCTGGGGAAAGGGACCTGGGGGTCCTGGTGGACAGCAAGATGGCCATGAGCCAACAGTGGGCCCTTGTGGCCAAGAAGGCCAAGGGCATCCTGGGGTGGATTACAAGGGCTGTGGTGAGTAGATCAAGAGAGGTTCTTCTCCCCCTCTACTCTGCCCTGGTGAGGCTGCATCTGGAATATTGTGTCCAGTTCTGAGCCCCTCAGTTCCAGAAGGACAAGGAACTGCTTGAGAGAGTGCAGTGCAGAGGTATTGAGCTTCTGAAGGGAGTGGAGCATCTCCCTGCTGAGGAGAGGCTGAGGGAGCTGGGGCTCTTTAGCTTGGAGAAGAGGAGCCTGAGGGGTGACCTCAGGAATGTTTATCAATATGGAAAGGGTGAGTGTCAGGAGGACAGAGCCAGGCTCTTCTCACTGATGCCCAATGACAGGACAAGGGGCAATGGGTGCAAACTGGAGCAGAGGAGGTTCCAGGTAAACATAAGGAAGAACTTTTTTATGGTGAGGGTGACAGAGCCTGGCCCAGGCTGCCCAGAGAGGTTGTGGAGTCTCTTTCTCTGCAGACATTCAAAACCTGCCTGGATCTGTTCCTGTGTGACCTAATTTAGGTGATCCTGCTCTGACAGGGGGGTTGGACTCAATGATCTCCAGAGATCCTTTCCAACCCCTGCCATTCTGTGAAATAATTTACTGCTGCAGGTGACATTCTTCAGACGCTGCCAAGTTGCTTGTCACGAAGCCTGGTAGGTTGTTTTCTTCTCCTACCTCTGTGTTGTGTGAGTGGGTGTGTGAGACTGCAGAAAGTACAGAGCATTTGTCCTTTCCATTTGAAGTGCCCTTTATCTGTCTTTTAAAAATTTTTTCTTTCAGATCATGCCTTTCCTGGAAACTCTGCGTCTAATCTCTGTTGCGCAAAAAACCTTGGTTAGATTTCTGGTTTGCAAAGAGCATTCCGTGTCTTCCTGAGTTAGTCAGACTTTACCTGTAACATCTCATATGTGAGTTGCCTCTTCATAATACTGAGGTTGAAAAGGTTGTGACAGAGATTCAGAGGCTACCACCAGGATGATAGATCAAATGGACCTGGCCTCTCCTGAGGTGAATTGGCATAATCTGACTTGTGTCCGTATGCTGACTGCAAACTACTGAATTAATGATTCACCTTGTAGCAGTGGGAACCCTCAGGTCCCTAGTTCTTCCCAAGAGCAAGGTACAGCCTTTTCAAATAGCACATCTGCAGTAGCTGGAGGCACTAGTTCAGCTCAGTGACTGCAGAATGGCATTTTAAGGAAACCTGCAAACTGGGAGAACTCAGTTAATAGCTATGGATGGAATCTGATGGGAGATAGTCTCCTGCCTAGTCAGGAATGGGCAAGGTGATACCTTCTTAAATCCTTCTGGGTAAAACTGTATTTCGACGTGGCTTTTTTTCTCCTGAGATCCTTTGCTTTGCACCTGATTGCTGGGAGCTGTGATACGTCCGTGGCGTACCTTTGCTTCATGGCATTTTTCTCTGCTCTGCATCTAAGCGTGTGCTACCCACTGCATCCCCAAAGCTGTGATTTACCAACAGCAGAACAGGGGCTGATACAAAGAAAACAGGAATGACTATTATTGCAACACTAGTCTATAGGTCTTTAGGGGGTGGGTGGTTGGGTTGGTTGGTTGGTTTGTGGTTTTTCCTGCACATTGCTAACTCAACTTACTGTTATCATTAGCCACTCTGGGATTCCAACTGGATGATTTTTCCAATGGCTGATGGAATCAAAGCAAAGGATGGTATGCCATGTTAGCAGCCCTGTGTAGATGCTGGACTAAGTCCATCATAACAGGTCTTGCTCATTTTTATAAAACCTGCAGACCTGTACTTTTCTGGATTAGCAGCCTCTGCCCTCACTCACTTTTCTTGGTAACTTCCCAAACTGCAAGGAAAAGAACCTCACCTCCTCCAAGGGCTCTGGCATGTGTCTGGGCTTGCAGGGACTGGCCACCAGATGACACTCTTACCCCTAAGAATTAACTAACAGTGGAGCAGGCCCGTGAAATTTCTTCTCAGAAAAAGGGGATGAAGGAGCATCCTGCATGCTGGGGGGAGATGGGTGCTGAGCATCTTTGGGAATCTGCTGCCCACTCCCATGGTACTGAGCACGGACTGTCAGAAAGAACAGGTTTTGTAACTTATGTGCAGCAGTTCACTGCAGGTAAACAGTCCCTGTTGTGTTTTAGATATTAGTTTTCATAAACCCAAACCAAAGGACAGCAAATGAGACAATATATTTCCAACAAGTGTTGAAAAATGGAAATTGATCCTCCTATTCCAGTTTATTCCTCCAAAGTCAATCCCACTGACTCAGACGTGAAATTAGATGAGGAGTTTGTTTTGCAAGTAGTGGTACAACACCACAATTTTTCAAGCCTAAAATGCTGCCATCATCGCTTTGAACTGCTGAAAATGTCACTGTAATAAAAAGTTATCTTTCTGCCAAAGTTTCTCTCTTTTATTTTTGGTGTGGTTTGTTGTTTTGTGGGGTTTTTTTTTTTTGTATTTTTGTTTGGTTTTGTTTTTTTCCACAGTGAACACTGTATTTCTTCTGTTCTCTCAAGAAAAATGAAACTCTTTCCTCATTAAACTTTGGTATAAAAGAGCCAAACAGCCTCAGCCTTCTCCTTTCTGACACACTCCCTTCTCTGCTGGGCTTCATCCTGCCCAGGCTCAAGTCCCTTCAGAGCTACATGACTACTCATAGCATTTTTTTATTTTTTTTCCCTTCTGGATTCCAGGTGGCCCCTGAGACGAAAGCAGTCATGAAGTGGTTGAGGTCTATCCCGTTCGTGCTCTCTGCCAGCCTCCATGGGGGCGAGCTGGTTGTGACCTATCCTTACGACTATTCGAGGCATCCTATGGAAGAAAAAATGTTCTCCCCTACACCTGATGAAAAGGTAATATTGCTTTTGCAGGGGGAGCATATTGGTATGGTTTTAACATGTGGAACAGTGGAAACTTTTTATTCCAGCAGGTAACAAATTTTGATTTCTCTCATTTGTATACACGTTTATATATATTAATGTATATATTAAATATGCAATAAATCACACATATAATGCATGTATATATACATATAAATAATGTGATTTATACACTTATTTAATGTGCTTTAAAATATGGGATCATTTGCACATTATCAGCTTGATCAGTAAAGATTCACCCCTGTCTTGTGAGGCCAAACATGATTTCATAAGGCACGGGTTAGGAAAAGCAAAGCTTTTACTTTTTAGAGGCTGTACTATTTTTATCACAGAAGAAAAGGAACTAGCCAGACCAGCAGTATTATTTTCTGTTGAAATCTGTAGGAAAAAAAAAAAAAAGACTGGTTACCATATGGTGGCAGCCTTGTAACATTTATTCCAGGTCAGATGAACACAAATGGTTTTCCTTGCTCATCGCTGGAAATTTCCCCATTTGGGACTCACTGTAAATCTTCTGTGAAATTTTTTGCCATCTTTCCTATTTCCCTTTGGTTTCCTCAATCTAGTATTCATTGCTGACATGCCCTCCAGGAGAAGGGCTAGGTTTTCAGCCTTCTAGTGTATGTTAAAAATGTCCCTGGCCTCTTAAGAAAAAGTGGCTCTTTACAGAATAAGCAGCAGTTGAAAATAATAAGAAGTTGTCTTTGACTTGAAGCATCTGTTATCTTTGAGCATATCTCTGGGCTGATTTCTCCTAAACTGACAATTCTCACTAGCACATATTAAATATTTAAATATTTATGGCTATTAAACATTTTCTATATCAAACCTTTTTTTTTTCCTGAGCTGTATGATACCTACTAAGTGTATGTGTGTGACAGTGATCTAGCAGTAAAATAAATCAGGCACTGCACGGTAAAAAGTCCATGTAAGAGAGATCTGGTGGGTGGTAATGAAAGCTACAGAAGCTTTCGGTGGGGACTAGGGCAAATCATAAACCTGTGTGTTACCGCCTCCTGTATATTCTATGTGCAGTTTCACAGCGATCCTCTTGGCACCTGCTCCAAGACACTGCAGATTTCAAGTCTTTTCTGAAGACCTCTTCATGCTCTTTAGGCTGCATCACAGCCTGAGCTGATACCTGCTGAGACCAAGGCGTCTCAAAGCTGGACCCTGTTCCTACACTTACGTTCTTGCATCGCATTCAGTCCTTTCAGAACTTTTCCATTTTTTTTTACTCTTGTGGAGATGGATGTTTTCAGCAGGTATTTGTTGCTCTGTGTTGCACAACGAGCTGCACTGATGCCTTTGCTCACCAGGGTAGAAAAGTGCACACCAAGTCAAGCTCACTCCCTTTAGTGAATGGAACGACTCCCTTCCCTTCCTCTGAGAACCCTGTGACAATCGGTAAGGTAAAAGTGCTGGCCAAGGTAACAGCACTGACCTCATTTTACCAAGGGAAGCATCACCATTCCAGAGTCAGAAGGATCCCTCTGTTTCTTTTTGTTGTACTGTATTACACCTAAATGTCTGCGTTTTTTCGAAGTCAAATGACACACGTCAGCTTCTAAGTGATAATAAATATATTAATATTTGAGTGCATTAAGATGTTTTTTTAAAAACTTACTTTTTTTTTTGATCAAGTTTACCTGACATCATATTTTTCACTTTATCTTCTCATTACCACCCATCTTCATTCACTAGTCAGGCAAAAACCTAGAGCCTTATCCCTTCTGGTGTGAAACAAGAGAAGAAAGACTTGGTCACTGGAAATAAAACATCTGCAGATGGCTTTGGGAAAGGTGATGGACATACTCCTAAATCACATAGGCACCTCATAAACTTTTAGCAAGTATCTTCCACAGAAGTTTCAGAACTGGGGCTCAAATTCCTATAGAAGTAAAAGATATCGCACCCGGCCCCAAACTATTGGCAGTAAAAGTTCTTCTTAATGTATTTTATTACCATCCATTTCTTCCCAGCAGAACTTTGGGCTGAGCAATACTTAAATAGATACAAACTCAAGGGAGATGCAAAAATATTTTGTCAGTCAGGATTTCTAGTATCTGGTTATCAGAAGTATTCTGATAAATTGTCTTTACACTCCCATAACACTCACTTTCCACCTTTCTTTGGTCACCTACCTGATTCCATAATTGGCTCAGCTTTGTGATTATTAAAAACAGTTGTAAATATTAGATCAAAGTTGTGTGCTTGGTCATTTTTGTCAAGGATCATCAAGCATAAAATTTAACATCACTTCTAAAAATAGGATTTTAGCCATCCAGCTTCTTGCACACGTTGTCTTAAGCAATATGTTTAATATTGAGCATAAGCAACATGAACCCTATGATGCTGAGTAGTAGGATCTAGCAGCATCTGATAATTGCTGTCATTTTAGTGTCAAAATCTGAATTTATAGCTTTTGTAGGTGAGGTTCAAACAAACAAAAAGGAGAGGGGCGATTTCTGTACAAGCTGGAACACACATGGGAGGAAAAATGTCAGGAACCTGATTCAAAGAACCAGTTTCTGCAGATCGCTGCTGTTTCTTCTCTCTTCGCTACATGTACCTGTCACTTTTCCTTTCTAGGTGGTGACTCCTCTGCTCTTTATCAGTATCAAGACTCTTAGGAAATCAGTGGTGACATTCTCTATCACCACATGCTATTCTATGCTCTTTAGGAATGGTTTCTCCTCTACAAAGAAGCGACTGTCATTGAGAGAAAACCGGCAGGTTGTCCTGTGAGAGTGATAAGTGCAAAGCAAAATGACACCATCTATTTTAAACAGGAGCAGCCCATGTGAAGATCTGATTGGGCTGAGGCTAATGTGGATAGTTTTGAATGGGTAAAACCAGCAAGAGCTAAAAGATAACAGGGAGAGCTAATTTCAGCTTTAAAAGCTGGAAGATCAAGTACAACCAACCACACACTCTACTTCTGCCCCAGGTGATAGGTTGCAGCCAAGTATCACAAAATCCACTGGTGTTTAGTGTTGTCTCTATTGAAATATATTTGATTGCAGAGAAGGGCCTTGGAGAAGAAGACAAATGAAAACTTCCCAGTGTGGGAAGTTGCGTGGAGGTTCATCCTCTCTGTCAGCCTCCAGGATGCAGAGTGGCTCGTGGTCTGGGCTCGCAACAGCAATAGTTACGAGCAGCAGCGACAGTCTTGACAGTTGTATTTCAACTCTATTGAATTTCCATATGTATTGAGATCCAAAATGTATTTCAAACTCTTTTGTTACAGATGTTTAAAATGCTGGCTAAAGCCTACGCAGATGCGCATCCAGTCATCTCGGACCGATCCGAACTTCGTTGCGGTGGAAACTTTGTAAAACGCGGAGGTATTATAAATGGTGCTGAGTGGTACAGCTTCACTGGAGGTAAAACCACTTTACCATCATATCAAGTGAGGTAAAACCTCTATATGATCTCTATGAGACTCAAGAGTTTGAAAGAAATAACTTCATTTCAGTTTGCTTTAGGTCAGACCTTTGCAAAACATAACTTGTGAGGGATTTAAGGAGCAAAATCTACCATCTGTGTTCAGATACTGTGGGACGTATTCAGCCCTGATGCGACCTAAGGAAAGTTAACAAGTTATGCAAGGGTCAAATTTGTTATTACATATGATGTCATTTTAGTTTTCGAGTCTGAAATGTAGAAATAAATGCCCCATGCTATGCTCTCATTCTTAAATGGTGTGAATTTGAGTAGTCCATCTTGCAGATTATGCAAGCACTTCTAGTTCAGTCTGTTTAAATAAACTGTTTTTCAGGGAAAACTACAACAGAGACGAACGACTGTTCATTTGTGCTTAGGTTGCTAATTTGATTTCCCAAAAAAATAGTATTTAGTTTTCTTCAGGATTTGTGAAATGCTGGCATGGATGATATCAGTGTCCATAAGTTTTCGACAGTGCCTCGGTTGTATTTTCAAACAGGAGATGGCTGGATCCCCAAATAATTGTGTTGAAACTAAGCATGTAGAAAGCTTTAGGGTATGAGTAAGAATTAGGTTTAAATATCCAGCTTACATTCTTCTGAAAATTATATCCAGTGTCTTTTGTACAGAAACAGTTTTGAACGTACTAATGGCAAAAGGTCATCTCTTTGCCGGTGACCCTTGGAAATCACCTCTGATACAGCCGATTATCCAATTACCATGATTAACCAACCCTTATCTCTCTATCCTTACTTCTTGGTCAGGTGAATAATAATTTGAAATGATGCTTCTTCGCCTGAGAGAAGTGTCATTGTCATTAGTTAATTCGTAGTTGAAACGAGCTGTAGAATTCTGAATTTGTTGAGTACTTTTTAGATATTGGCCGTGAATACTCTCTATATATTGGCCATGCACGCTTGTTATAATATATTAATCCACAGGGACTGCATTCAGCTGACTGCAGCAGCAAAGCTCCAGTTTAAGGGTTATGTGACTTGTTCGTAATCTCTCCTTTTTTTTTTTTAAAAAAAACCCAACCTGTAGGAATGGCAGATTTTAATTACCTCCACACAAATTGCTTTGAAGTTACCGTGGAGGTAGGATGTGAAAAGTTTCCTTTGGAGGAAGAACTCTTTACAATCTGGCATGAAAACAGAGATGCCCTCCTGAATTACATGGAAATGGTACGGCTCTGCTTTTCTAGACCTTTGTGCTTACAGTTTTTCTCCTTTGTTCTTTGTCAATATTAATTTCTTTGCTGTTTTCCCCAGTGGGTTATTGAGATAGTACTGCCTCAATCATTGCATTCCACCAGGGGCCCCTCAGTTTGTCTAGCAGGACACACAGATAATATTTTGCCTATATTGCAGCAAGGGTGGGGATGGAGGACTGTAAAGGCCTTTAAAACGTTGTTTTTTTGTTTTTTTTTAAAAAGGGGTTTGTCTGTAAATACTTTGTGCAACATTATAAATCAGCTGTCCAAAATTTAATGCTAGAGAGAACACATATATTCAGAAACATTTGGATTAACTGTTCTCTTGAAGAACAGACCAGGAAGATCTGCTTTCCAGACAGCTTCCTGGAATTTTTTTCCTTTCCATATTCCATTCTTGTGGCCCAAACCCTACTGCACAACAGCAGGAGATATAGATTCAACTAAAATAAGGAGGTTCTAGGTATTCTGCTAGAAATGCAGTTTCCAAGCTTTTCAACTTGGTTTCTTCACGAAAGTGGTTGAAAAAGATGTGAAGCCTGATCTTCTAAAGGAACAACTGTATGCCTGTGAGTATTAAAACAAGCCATTTAAAAGTCATTTTTAATATTTGTTTTTGCTGAGCTTAAACTTAATACCTCACTGACAATAAGTAAGTGAACACAGAAAAAGAAGTCGCACATCTTTCTCTCAGCCATTAGTAGATTAGCTTTCTGTCGTGGCTGATTTTGATAGAGTACCCAGTGATTTAAAATTGTTAGGAGTGTTTTTATGGTCTTTCTAAGCAACCTCTTGCTACTTGTGGTAAGTATCATCATTCAATAAAGTCTACAGTACAGACCACCAAACTCATTTCATTTTACAGCTGTCTGATGAAAATGAGTTTTAGTGAACCCAAATGGAGCTGGGTTAAATCCATATATATTGCAGTTGAAGTCTTCAAGATGTAAAGATTTTAATAGTGTGAGATATTGTAGAAGTCTGTGCTGGAAAAGCTTTTTGAGTAAACCCAGGACAGTAAGCAAACCAACTTTGTAGATAAGGATGACTGAATTAGTCCTGATAAGGTTTAAGTCTGCCATAACCAATTCAAAGTTTTCTTATTCTGATGTATACCAGGCTGTTTGGTGTGTGTACAAATCTACTTGGCTTAACACGTGGAAGTAGAATTCATTTTCACAACTGCCGGTCTCTTGTCCCCATCAGAAGTGGTATCAAAGCATTCTCCCAAACTTACGTGGAACAGATTTGAGGCCAAATGAAAAATAGTCTATTTACTAAGGCTAAACAAATCAACATTGCTAAAGAAATTTCAATTTCGTCCTTTTTATCCCATCATGTTGTAATTGCAAAATTATTCTTGAAGTTGGATGAGGTCATACTACTTTGAGTATGTCTACACTGTAAATTAAATTTGGCTCTGAGATGACTCTTCTGACCAAATTTAACCACTATCCATATGACCAATCCTCAAGTCCATGCTGAAAAGCAAATTGCAGTGCTTCATCATAATTGTTCTTAAAGGACAGTTTTCATGTCCTTATACTGAGTGGTTCGTAAACCTTCCAATGAATAGCTCAGCTCGGTGTGGAATAGCTGTTTAGCAAGGGCAGTGACAGCACAGCCTCACCTTAAATAAAAAACTTTTTTTTTTTCCCTCTTCATATTAAAAGTTGGAAAAAAGACTGTAAAGTTGGATATTTTAATGTTTATTTTTTCAAAAAAAATCTCTATGTTCCAACAAAAAGGCAAATACATTTTTTTCGTTGCTTTGATGTTTTGTTCTTTTTTGCTATTCTTCTTTTGTGACCAAAGATAACGGGGAATAACAAATGAAGAGAAAGAAGGAGGAGGGAAGTGAAGCAAAGAACAGCTCGAGTTGATCATAGCAGTTTAGGAGAAAAATCGAAATGGAATTACTCTTCATTTAAAAGGTCATATAGAGTTTCCAGTAGAAAATGTTTTCATTTCAGAAGGTTGCAACACAAGAACCTTAAGAGGTTTAGTGTTTCAATGCTTGGATTTTTCCCTGTTTTGTTTTATTGAACTTCACATATAACGAGCTGTTTGTGCACCTCCTATGACAGAGTGCACGACGCTCTTTAGTTTGTCACCAAGCACATTCCTCATCAGCTCAAGCAGATAGGTTCTGTGCTTGTCGAGAAGGGAAAAGGGATATCATACCCACTGCTATCGCGACATTCTGATGTGTAGTGAAGTGTAGGCAGCAGATGATGAGTCCCAAGTAGCTAAAGTGATGTCTTGTGTATAAAGCATCAACTTGTGTATAAAGCATCATTTCTTTGTGGTTCTGGGTCTAGGGCAGACATTCAGAAACAGTCTTTAAATACTGTGGTCAGATCATGAGGTGCCAGCGATCTGTGCAGAGGAGGATCTCTCAATACAGAGCCACATACCTAGCCCAAAACCGCTGTTGTTCTGTTATCCCTTTCCCTCAGCCCCATTGGAGCCCCCAAAATAGAGGATGTGATCTGAAGGGCATTAGCACATGGGAGCTTCTATAATGGGTTGAACATCTTGAAAGTTGTTTCCTCTTTATAGGGATTTCCTTGTAGAAGATGAGAAGTTGGTACTATAATAAATGACTCCCATCTAACTTTGCTTTGCCAGGTTCATCGTGGGATAAAAGGAATTGTGTCTGATAAGTTTGGCAACCCAATAAAAAATGCTCGCATTTCGGTCAGGGGCATCAGACATGATGTCACCACAGGTAATATTTTTAGTTTGAGCTTTTTCCTGGTGCAAGGTGAAAACATTGAGAGCTTAACCTGCAAAAGTCTTGTTGTATTTGGTAGAAAAGGCTCCTTAACGGAGATCTGAAGGTTCAGCTATGGGTTTGTTTCTGGAATAACAAGAGAGAAGACATGTCAGACTGGCTGTTGAGTCTGTCGTGGCTCTGGGATGACAAAGTCCTTGCCATTGAAACTTCCACCTGGAACTGTCTGCTGTCCATCAAAGCCAATGTATCTTCAGTGAAATTCAGAAATCAGCTCTTATGTTTCACGTTTTGGGGGAATATGGCTCAGGGGCTGTAACTGAGTTTGTGAAGGTGCATGGCCCTGATGGGTTCAGTGAGTTAAAATACTGTGATCATGAGACGTAGACATCGGAGCAGGATTGAGACTGACTTCAACGATTGGAATAACTGCAGTGATTGAAGGGCTAACAATCCTTTTTGTTCATGTGAAAAAGCATAAATATAGATGATTTTTTTCTTTTGGACAACAGTTTTATCAAGCTCAAAAAGCTAGAATGTTGAGTTATGTTCACTTTATACCTGTCGCCAGCTGGGAAATGTGTACTGGGGCCTATGCAACTGTTAATTTTCACAGTCATAAAGTTCTGAGCTTTTAGGCTCTTGCTGAAATCAATGCTCTCGTTTTACTATTGATTTCAGTGAGGACAGGCTAGGCCATAAGAGTGCCAAACAGAAGACATGAATGGTAACGTTCTGCTCTAATGACAGTTGTTGAATCAATTCGCAAAGCCAGAATGGTTTATGGTGTAGTGGATGTTTTCCAGCTTTCAAAAAAACACTAACGTTAGAAGGGGATACAATAGTGGAGATGATGCAGATTCTTGAGGCTGGTGGGAGACTCTGGCATGAATTAGGGTCTTTTTCAAATTTCTTCCTAGACAATGGCTTTCCCTTGGCAGAGGAGCTTTAAAGAATTAAGAATTAAGCAAAAAATGTGTTTACATTGAAGGAAAAAGGAGTATTTGTTCTTGAGTTAGGCAGGGTTACGAGTAGTCATATGATGAAAAGGTTCTTTTGATTTCAGTGTTTAAAAAGGCTGAGAAAGCCCATGAGAAGGTAACATTAACTGAGCTAAGAAACTTACCATTCAAAATAAAGGAAATAGAAAATGTAGAGTAAGCATTTGGTTTCCAAACTCTTGCTTTTGCCTGCAGGCTCTAACCTTCAGCTGGAGGAAATTTACACCCATTTTACACTAATGGCAATTTATACCAGCTGCAGCTCTGACTCCATCATCTTATGTGCTATAATGCCTGTGAAGTAATTGAATGTAACATAATAAAAGCAGGGGTTTCTTAGCTCCGTAGACGTGCTATTTATATATATATATATATATTGCAGCCTGGATGGCTGCTTCACTTTCTGAAGTTTCACATAACTCCATAGAAATCCGATGGATTTAAAGCTATTCCTTGTCCCCCTGGGAAAGCAGTAGGAAGGAAAGCTTCCCTTCCCTGTGATACTGGCACAGCAGTTACTGAGGTTTGGTATGAGAATTGGACTCCATTAGCTGCCAAAGGCCAGATTTTCACAGGTGGAGTCTCTTTTTATCACTCAAGGATTTGCATCTGAATTGATTTCAAAGTGTGAGCTGCCCCGAGTTCGAGGTCCTTTGAAAACCCACCCCTTAAATGCTTGTCCATGCATGTACACGGTTCCAGGTAAAGATAAGGAAAAAACGTTTACAGTTACGGTGATGGAGCTCTGGAACAGGCTGCCCAGAGAGGTTGTGGAGTCTCCTTCTCTGCAGACATTCGAAACCCACCTGGATGCATTCCTGTGTGACCTGATCTAGGTGATCCTGCTCTGGCAGGAGGATTGGACTCGATGATCTCCAGAGGTCCCTTCCAACCTCTACCATTCTGTGAATTTGTGATTCTGTGACACGTGCATGTGAGTGTGTAGCTATAAAGGATGCAAGGCTGAAAACTAAGCTCAATATTGTTGTGCTTTTACCTTCCTTAAGCTGCTGATGGAGACTATTGGCGACTCCTGCCTCCGGGGACATACATAATCAGCGCCCAGGCGGCAGGATACAGCCGAGTGATGAAGAAGGTCACCCTTCCTGCCAAGATGAAACATGCTGGCCGAGTCGACTTTGTATTGCGACCTGTTGAGACTTGGCCCAACAAGCTCCTCCGCCGGTCAATGGAAGACACGTACGACCCTTATGACCCACTGGAACTTTTTGACCCTCACGCCCAACACGGGCAGCCTGAGGCTCGAGGTGGGTCAACAACGGGCAGGGAGAAACCCTGGTGGTGGTCTTACTTCAGCTCTCTAGACCTGCACAAACCTCTGTGGCTGCTCAAGCAGCGCTGAAGGGGCGTCACGGTGCTCTGCTCACCTCACTCTACTGCCCTTCCACCCGACTCCAGGCTCCCTCACTGCTCTTGGCGATATTTAAATCTGTTTCATTTGAAAATACGACGTTAATTCAAGCGTGCTTACTTCTTTCGTTTCCTCTTCACACACAACTGAGTATGTTCAAGTGTTTTTTATATATTAAAAACAATGGTGCACACCCGTTCAAAGACCAGTTTTATGAAGTTTTTTTTTTTCTTGGCAATGCTCTGTACTTCTGCCCGTGTAGTTAATAATCACATTCATTATTTACTTGGTTCTAAGTACCTGCTGAAAAATATTCCTGATTCTTTAATGCATTTTTGCACATATCTTAACACACTACTGACTATATTCTAAAAATAACTTTCAGAAGCAGTCAGAAAACTCTTTTCTTTCTTCTTTTTTACAGTATTTTAGCATATTAAGTTCAGTTCATTAACTCTTCTAACACAGCTCACAATTATATGGGTTTTTTTTAATCCATTATGTGATATTAGCATTGATTTCAGGCAGAAAAGAAGATCATTAGGAATCTGGAAATAAATCTGCATCTGAATAAGTAACAAGGCTAGTAGGATGGGCTATTCATAGCAGGTCAGTATCAATAATAACATATTTTCCCCAGTAAATTTTTAGAAGTTATCCTTTGAAGACATAAGTATTAAAAGTGTTAAAATTTTACTGACTTCCTGCTTTGAAATCTCTTGCACTGTGAGTAGGCCCCATCAAACCAAGAAAAATGCTTGGGAAGTAAATTCTGTTGCAAGGAGTCTGCATATCCAGTCTTTATGATATCTAAATGTTAATATAATTTGAACAGGTTTTAATCTGGTAAGCAAAGAGATTTTTAAGCTCTTTCAGAAAAATACTGAAAAATATTTTATTGCTTGTCATGCAGCCAATGATGTAGGAAAATACATCAGATAATTTGTGAGGAATTTGGGTGTAAAATGCAACACAACGCACTAAGGTTGTTGACATCATGCACTGTTTCGAGTCTACATACTTGTTAATGAAATTTGTAGACACTAAAGAAATCACAAACTTCTTTTCCAGGTAGTTGGGTGAAGGTAGGAGAATAGTGATCTTGCAAGATGCTGTCCTCTCTCAGACAGCAGATGTAGTGGTTTTTTAGGGTGATTCAAAAAAATATCCTTCATTTTGCTGCAACGTGTAGGCCCACACTTCCTTTTGGCTCAAACTGGTTAATGAACTCCATCTACTGACAGTATTTCCTCGTTTGCATGACGCTGTGTGTGGATAGGGTGACTGTTTGGAGTTGAGGTACTTACTGCAGGAGCTGCTGGATTAGCTGTCTGAATTGCCCTTTGATTTCTGAAAACCTTTCTGCTTATCTTAGATAAAGGCATCGCACGAATCCTACAGTCCATGTGCACGTATCTCACCCAATAATTACCTAAGGAGACCCAAGAGTTGAATGATCTTAATTCTGCAACCAGATGCTGTGTATGCCTAAGTATCTTATTCC
This sequence comes from Baryphthengus martii, assembly GCA_013396935.1. NCBI lineage: Eukaryota > Metazoa > Chordata > Aves > Coraciiformes > Momotidae > Baryphthengus > Baryphthengus martii. Next base: position 96,411 of record VWZK01019573.1, read on the forward strand.
CAGTTGTAATCTGATTGAAGTTAGGAGTCTGTTATTCATGTGCTTCGGTGGCTGCAGGACTGGAGACTATGTAAAAAATGGAAGAAAACAATTTTGTAGCGGTCACCGAAAGTAATTATACGGGAGTGAATGTAACGCGTGCACACGGGTAAGTGCTCCTTGCCCAGGCTTGCCAAGTTAAAGCAACTCTGAATCCTAAATATGCCAAAGATAAGCGAGCAAGAGATACGCCTCTACACTCTATTTCCAGTAATAGGTATTACTACAGTTTTCTGTGCTCATTTTTTTTCAAAGATACCATCCTGTGAAATCAGTGGTAGAGTTAACAAAATCGGAACCATAGGACAAATTGCTGGGTATTGGCTGCTCTTTTTATGCACATCATGTCTAGCACACTTAGAAAGATCATTTCCATAAGTATTTCCTAGATTCTCACAGTAACTGCTGTAAAGTAAATCCAAGATTGCTGTAATGCAAAAGAGAATGATTGTGAAGGAGAGGGAAAAGGAAGGAGGGGAGAGAGGAGAATTGGTCAAATATAGGTCCAAATCTACATTTATCTGGAAGAAAAACTATTGGCTTGAGTTTGTATTCTGGACTGGATGACATAAATCTTCTTAAATATTTATTTCAATCAAGAAATATATGTTTAATACCAGAAAATAGTATTTAAAAAAAACGCTGAATGACAAAACCAAACAACCCACCCCACAACTATAATATAGTTAAAGGGGTTGTAAGTGGTGGTGAAATTTCAGCAGCTGTAGGCAGCTCTGTAACTAATACCTGAATATGAACACAGTGATCAGCTCTCCTACACCTCCCTAGAAGATGCTCATCTGCAGAGTTTAATGGAACATGAAGTTAGGAGCATCTTAAATGCTTTCCAAACAGAAAGAAGGACAGAAATGCTCCGGTGGACCATGACCTCCTACAGCTGAAGTACAAGGAACGTAGGGAAGAAGTGAAAACCAACCCAAATTCCCTGGCAGGCTCTATCCTGCTTAAACCATGCCCTGCAGACTGAGCTTGGCCTTTTTCCAGTGCTACTTTGGAGCGTGACAGGTTCAGCAGCCAGATGGTGCTGTCAGGAATTATAGTATGCATTCATGAGACTCCCTCTCCTTTTAAGTCAGAGTCTACATAATTTTTTTCAATTACCTTCCAACCGCATATTGAACAGTATTGATGTCTGCTTTTGTAACATCCTCCTTAATAATTAATTTTCTAGTCTCCACATTCATTTCAGAGGGGATCTTCTCTACCATGGAGCCAACTTTTTTCTGCACAAAGCAATCACATTAATAAACGCTCTGACCAGCCAACTGTCCAGACCTCATTGCTCTGCCAGGAATGAATCTTCCCAACATGTCAAAGCATGCAAATCTAGCTAGCAACATTACAAGCATAAAAAGCAAAGAGAAAAGTCATCTTATGTCATATGTGCAATCTCTGATTCATATGGCAGAAAAAAGCGAAGAACACGTACAAAAAAAAAATCAGGAGATAAATTACAAGCTATGTACATGAGCTATACTAAAGAAGACTCAGGTTTGTTTCTTCCACTCTTAAAAACCTTTTAGATCAAAAATAGCAATAACGAACAAAGACAGAAAAGTTTGCAACCGTTGACATCTTTGTCTCCTGTCACAAAAGGACTCTTCCAGTCTTGGGCCACAAAAGGACTGTTCCAGTCTTGGGCCACCCACATCTAAGAAGGAGCATCTTTATTTTCCTAAAGATAGAGGAGAAAGGCATCTTGACCTAAGTGCCCAAAACCAAAACTTTTAAGTGTCAAAATCACTGACTAATAGAAGCTCTTCCTGCTCTCATTTATCATAGCATTTATACAGTTCTTCTCCTTTCATGCCTCGGTTTAACAGCTAAAGGGAAGCACTCCAAAACAATACTGCTGTCTGGTTTGAAGTCCTGCAAACCAGCTGTGGAGCAGAATTTGCCAGGCCGGTGCCATTTCTTTGTGTTCGTCGCTCTAACATCACACTGCCGTTCAAAAACAACCCTGAGAGGTCTTCAGTGTTTATGAAACCAGCTGTCAAAGTGAGACAAAGCTGTATGTCTTTCCGGTGATGCCGGCAGGCTGGGTGATCTCTGGGATCGTTGAGCATCCTCCCCCACCTCCAGCAGCAAAACCTTGAAGATTCAGCTTTCAGGGGATGAGGAACAAGAGGGAATGGAGCTGTTCGGGTGACTTGGGTAGAAATACGAGCCGAAGCTGATAGACTTCTTCACAGAACTCCTGTCAGAGGTATTCTCATGCTCTTCACGGTGCAAGACTTGTCTTTTGAAGCTACCACAGTGTAAAAGGAGTTGATGGAGAGGTTATAGAATACTTCCCCTGCTGTCTTTGTCTTCACAGCATGTCGGAGGAGAGATGCTGTTTGACATTTGTCTTTTCTGACATCATGTAGTCTCAAGTCGTGCCTGCCAAAGGGCTTCATGTCAGCTTCCTTGATGGAGCAGCCAGACCTCTTTGAGGAGGTGTGCTGCTTCCAGCTACCCACCATGCGCTAGGGGGACACCAGAAGAAGGCTACTCTCTAGGGGCTTTTTGGTACCCATGATGTTTCTGGCTCCAGGTCTGCCTAACTGAGTGTGTGATGAAAGGGGGATTTCCCCCCCGGCTTGGCAGCTCCTCCTAAATCCCAGGAGCAACCAGGGTCACGTTGGTACAGAAGCACTAGTGTTGGTTCAGCCATAGTGGTGCGAGCCAAGAAGCTGAGCACCTCTGCAGCACACCATCAGCAAGCAACTCATTGTAATATTGGTACTGACTCAGAATGACTTATGGGTAGAATTTGGAAGCATAATACCACTTTCCCAGCCCAATCCTAGAATGGCTTGAGTTGGAAGGGACCTTCAAGGTCATCGAGTTCCAACCCCTTGGCACAGGCAGGGACACCTCCCACTAGAGTAGGTTGCTCAGAGCCTCCTCCAGCCTGGCCTTCAACACTTCCAGGGATGAGGCTCCACAGGTTCTCTGGGCAACCCATTCCAGTGTCTCACCACCCTCGGCGGAAAGAACTACTTTCCAATGTCTCATCTAAATCTCCCCTGCTCTAGTTTAAAACCATTGCCCCTTGTCCTGTCACCAAATGCCCTTGTGTAAAGGTCCCTCTCTAGCTTTCCTGTAGCCCCCTTCAGAGATCTGAATAGCACATAAGGCCAGTTGGGAAGATGGGGTCATATCACTGAACAGGCAAGTAAATGATTTTACAAATAAAAAAAAAATTGGCAGGTGCTTGCTGCTGCAGTGCATGTGTGGAACTGGATTATGGAAATGGATGCAGCATTTGAAAAATATTTTTATAAATTTACATATATCTCTTTGAAATGCGTCTATAAGTTCAGTATATAGGTCCTAACTTCAAAGAGAGGTCGAAACAAAATCATCAGTATACATCTATAACAAATCTTCATTATCAGGGATCTTTTTAAATGATGGGAGAAGAGACTTAGAGGTTCAGTGTGTCTCTAAGGGGTTATATTATCTTCTAACAACAGAGTTAAAATAATAGTGATAGTGGTTCCTGATACTATTTTTCATTTCCTTCCTTCAAAATGGCATTTCAGTATTTTTGTGCACGCAGAAATGTATTGCACATGCATCCCTTTCAGTTTGCTCTTTCTGCCACAATATACATACTCTTTATTTTCATTCAATTAGTACTGGCATTGTTCTGTGCTGGATCTGATTTAGCATTTTTAGAATTATTTTTTTTTCTGTATTTAAAAAAACAGTAATTCAATGAAAATGACAAGAAAGAAGCAGTGGAAAATTCCTTTCTGATGAAGTCAGGGTATTTAGCTTTTCATTTTTCAGCTTGCATCCAGTTACATTTTGAGGAAGGTCTTTCTAAATTCTGTTCCTTCCCTTGTAGGAGTTGTGAGTTAGTGTGTGAAAAACACACTAATCTACCTGATTAGTAGTCGCTATTTTGAATAATCGGATTAAAGTCTTAAATTACAATATTTTATTTGTTTTACTATTTTAAGAAAAATTGGGATTTTTTTCCTGCCATAATGTCAAAGTTGTTAATTTCTCATTAAAACAACAACCTCAGACTATTTAACATAATACAGGCTGTGCAATATGTGCTGGGTACCACCATTTATCCTACAGTTCCACGTATATAAATATCAGCAGTGTTGCAATAATTAGAAATTGAACAGTTTAAGGGGTTAGTTTACAAGAAACTTTAAGAACATAATTGCACCTTTTGGCCCAGAATTTTGATACATAAAGGCTCAGAATCTCTGCCTAACTTTGAAGGCTCCGTGTTTCCTCACAGCCGGTGATGTGCTGTAGCTTTTGGAATTTTGCTGTCATGCAGAGTGCTGCCCATTCTACAGCAGGACAAACATCATGACCCTTTCACCCTGCATCCCAAATTAGTTTTTGCCTTTTGCTTCCTTCTCCTGCTGAGCCCAAGCAGCTAAGCCAGGCTCTGCACCATGTTACCTGTGCAGGGCAGTGGTTGCCCCGTGCTCAGAGGTCTCCGTTGCGCTGTCAACTTTGGGGAGGAGTAGTTCAGCTTAATAGGAGAGTACTCCTGCTCCTGCTTCTCATTTGCAACTCTCTTCCTCTAATTTTAATGCCATTCCTGATTGGTTGTGATAAAACAATGCTGACAGTGCCTCTGCAATAACGTATTTAAGAAAGGGTAAAAAATGTGCAGCATTTTTGGGAGAGATGAGTGAGAATATGTGAAAGTAACAGCCCTGCAGACACCAGAGTCAATGAAGATAGAGGAGGAGGTGCCCCAGGTACTGGAGCAGAGATTCCCCTCCAGCCCATGGTGAAGACCATGGTGAGATACGTTTTCAAACAAAGGCCTATAAAGGACCATGATGGAGCAGATAACCACCTGCAGCTCGTGGAGGACCCATGTTGGGGCAGGTGGGTATGTCCTGAAGGAAACTGTGATCCTGTGGAGAGCCTGTGCAGTAACAGCTCCTGGCAGGATCTGTGGCTCATGGAGACGAGTCCAGGCAGGATCTGATTTTTCTGGCCCCATGGGGGACCCACGCTGGAGCGGTCTGTTCCTGATGGACTATACCTCATGGTAGGTACTTCCATTAAATTTTTCTTAACTATCAGTGACTAGTAGACTAGCTGAAACAGCCCTGGGCTTATTCTTCTTTCAGTTGTATCTGTGGCTTACTATAGCCTGCTCTCAGTAGTATTAGCTTAGGTGTAACTCATTTTAAAATGAGAATTTCTATTAAAGCTACATGTGTAACAGCTGATGCAGATAACAGCAATAATACATGATTAACAATGAGTAGACCGGTGAAACCCATGTTAAGTTAGATTAATAAAAAATAACTTCAGAATTAATCACTTTACTCATCTTTAACAGAAATAAAGATAACATTTGTCATCAGAAAATAAAGTTTCATAGATAAAAATCACAGAGAAGTATGCAGTAATATATTGTAGAAAGCAACATACCGCTAACTAAACCAAAAAGGCAGCATAGCTCTTCCACCGACATTAAGTAGCCTTTTCTGACTCTAACAATAATTCAGCTAAATATATTTTTGAACCATATAATCTAATATTCAAATGAACATCATTAAGTCATACCTTGGATGTCTCAGTCGACCTTAACGTCAGTCACAAATGTGATTATAAACTAGTCCATAAAACTACTAAACTACTTTAGCCTGTAGAAGAAGTAAGCCTTTGGGAGATAGATCATGTGCATGCACAAAGAAAGGAATGCAAGCAACACAGTTTTGTACATTACTGTGATCCAGGGAGAATTTAAAAACTACTTTGTGTATTGGGGGACTGGAAAGTATGGCTGCTCATACTCAACCTTAGAGAATACTTCATCTGCTGCGCAGTCCAGAAAAAGGGATACTCAGTCTAATCGTAAATATACTACAAACTTCAAGGGGACATTAAGAAACTGGACTGCCCAGGAGTTAGTGTGAAGTAAATCCATGAAATGGTAAAGGATTATCAGGCAAGGATAAGGCTGGATTTATCATCCCTTCTGATCAGTCTTTCTTACAAGAACCAAATCGGCACAGCCTTGCTACTCAGGCTCCTCATTTTGACCACAAGAACCTAAAGCAGGTTGTCAGTAGACCAGCATGGCATGGTGACACTCCTTGGGGGTGGAGTAAAGGACTCTTGCTTTCCTCCTGCTGCTGCTAATATATATTCTGCTCCCGTTCCGCTGCAGAAGGGCGAAACTTGGAGGCCTGGCAAAAAGTGAGGGGAAAAAAGCTTTGAAGAGCTCCATCTGGCTACGGTTAGACAATTTCCAGTGCCCACAGGTACTTGGCTTAAAGGTAACTTCAGTAGCTTATCACCACTCGGTACAGTGGTGTGCAGTGTCACTATACCATTAAATACATCCTCCACCCTTAACAGTGGCTGAAAATCTATTTGGATGGGGGCATAAATGCAGAGATTTGAAGCTGGCATAACACAAGGCCGTTTCTTTCTGTTTAATCCCTGTTAAAAATGCAAAGGGGTGGTGTAGGCGTGCTCCTGGCAGTTTGTTTTATAGAAATAAATGTTGCAGTTAAGTGGGTGGGAAATACAATGAGGAGCTGAAGACCGAATGAGAAATGTCTCCCTGATGAGGAATGCTTTTGAAAGCTTGATTTTCTGCATGTAAACTCAACTTTGCGGTGAGCAGAATGAGACCACACCACCTTTTGGAGCATACTGGAGTAGTCATTGTGAGGACTTAGAATTATTTGTGAAGATGCCCTAATAATTGAATGAAGTAGCTAAGTTGCCTTTATCTTGCTGGAGAATAGATTGCTTGCTTATGCCAATTACAGGAACAATGCTGAATATGATTTTTTCCTCTTACCATTTCAAGTCAAAATCTTCCATCCTTCACTACCTTACATAATTTGTTCCTCTGTAGACAATTCCACACAGCTGAACTCTAGAATAATAATAATAAAAAATATTGTACACGTCTCCCTGGAGCTTTTCAAGTGTCTGACTGGCTACATCAACATTGAACTCTGAATGGTGGAACAAGGAGTTGTCTCAGGTCTTATTTCCTTAGACAATGGTGGAGAGATTGGGGTATCTACAATGGCTCAAGGTTGTGGGATGTGTTGCCCAACAAAGGAAGCCAAATGTGAATGCTCTTGGTTAATTAGAAATGTCAGTAGGAATAATCCAGCAGAGCGTCTGCTCAAAAGCTTTTTGGTGAAAAACCACCTTTTGGAAGCAATTGTACCCCACTGTGACTATTCAGGTACCACTGATCTGCCTTATCTTATAAGGTGACATAGCTGTAAATATGGAGTCCGACTCAAGAGAGATTACCTTTGAAATTGCCATCTTCTTCAGTGACTGCAAAATGACTCCCAGATCAGCATGAGCAAAGCAAATATTCTCGTGGCAGCAGAAAGTTCTAACAACACAGAGGAGCAGTGACAATTACACACAACTCTGTGAGCACAGGAACCAAGGAAGTCTGGTGTCCTATTGATTTTATCTCAAGGCAGGCTTCCCGAGAAGATCCCTCACCTTCAAGCAAGGCTAAACTCACGGTCAAGTCACCTCTGAGGGAGCCTTAGCAGGATTTCTTTCTTTTGAGACCTTTCTCCTCTCAAATTTTGATGAGAATTGACCAAAAGTCAGTGGAGAGTAGAGATAATTGTGTGAGCACACATGCACACACAAGCGCTACATACAATTGTATTAAGGTCTTTTCCTGCAGAAACCAGCCTCAGACTTGCAAAAGCAAACACATCTGCCCCAGGCCACTGGGGTGAACTGCTGATCCCTCCTGGGTGCAAGGGAAATGCTCAGTTTCTGGGAATTTAATATCCACCTAGAAGTGACAAATCCACGTACTTTAAACTGCCTTGCCAGTGGTAAAAATAAAAAAAGCCAGAATAAGCTCCTTCACTTTACAAGCGGTGAAAAACGCAGTAGAAGCCACTTAATTACTCTATGATAAATTGCATGTCCAATTAATTGTGATGATTGCCTAGGGGACAAAACCCAACTCGAAGGCTGATGACTCCAAAGGAGAGACTAATGGAATACTTCAGTGAACCTTGGAGAGTCTCTTTCCATCCCTCCCTGAAGTGGTCGGTGGGTGAATCACAACAGTTCGCTGCCACAGATGTATTTACTCCACCAGCCTTGCCCCAGTTTGACCTTTTCTTCATCTTATGCTGGTTAAAGGAATCAAACGAATCAATATTATCTTAATATGGTGTTTCCTTTCGTCCCTCCAGTAGCAGTGCGTGGTTATACCCTGGACTTAAAATGCAATTAAGGAAATATTAAATGAATGCAATAGGCTTCCTTAGCCCTCAGAGCTGCAGGTGGGAATTGGAAGGAAACACATTAAAGGTAAAGGAGTTACCTGAACGTTAAATCAGCATAGATCTGAAAGCCGTGCCTCATAAATTTATGTGCAGAGCCTGCAAAGCACGGCCGTCGCAAGCAGGGTTGTACCAGTTGGAGCAAAAAGGTAGTTTTAAAATGATTTTGCTAAACCAGTGACAAAATACCATGCAGACGTTGCTCTTGCAGTTTTAAGATGGTAAATGACTTCACAGGGCAAAGTCAGGTCCCAAATGTGCCATCTGCCTGTTTGCGGTTTGTTTACTTTATACATGATTGAATTTACTGCTCGTATCGGTTCCTTTCACATAATGATGTTATGATAACCACATAATTAATGTTTTTAGTGTTTAGCAGATAAATGAGATGCAAAAAGAGAGAGAGAAAAATATCTGATGCTTGAGTGGAAATTCTTCTAAAACGCTCGGTAGTTTTACTCTAGGATATTCAACTATAAATTAACATATATAATATTTAGCATTAGTTTAGTAGATGATTGGACTTGATGATCTTGAAGGTCATTTCCAAGCTTAATGATTCTATGATAAATAATAAAGGTGGTTCACAGAGCATTCCTGGGGTGTTAACGAGTGGGTGAAACAAATCCTTTTTCTCTAATTTTTCCCTCACACATTTTTGTTTTTCCTCCCAGATATGGATTTCCAAAGCACCACAAAATTTCAGCAGAAAGTAGATATAAAAAGTGACACATGATTAAAATAGGCAAAAATATTTCACTTTATTTGGGGAGCAGTTAAAGGCTCTCCTGCAAATCTCATGGAAAGTATTCCTGAAAAATCTTTCCATTTTCTTTCAGACCTTCTACTCCTGCAAGCATCTGAATGCTCATACTCTTACCTCTTCTTATTTGTTATACAAATGTGGAGCTTTTGCTCTTACCCTTTCTTATTTGGAAAGTTAACCTCTCTGCAAATGCAACTAGAGTTTGAGCAGAAACATATGGAGAAAATACGTGTTGTTCTTCTGGTTCCACGAAAAATTATGAAGTGGAGGTGAAGAATTTGAGCTTAGTGGGGTAAGTGGAGGTCAATGAGAAATTTGTCCCTGTTTCAGATATTTTCTCATTATGGACTAGATTGGGCAATGTTCTTCTCAGGTCAGGATCCTAAAAATGTGTCTCCAGTGATTTGACTTTAGAGTCTCTCAGGGCAGACTTCTGTTGGGGATTCTCGTACTTTTTAGCCGTGTTTTAAATTGCAAATGTTCAGATAAAGGACTCCATACATTCGCAGAAACCACATTCTACCCACTTCGGTGGCCACGCACAAAGCCGATGTCTGCCATTAAGAAAGCGCTTTACAGGAATAATTTTGAAGTGGAGTTACACATTATTAACGGAGACAGATCTGATGGTGAAGCAAACTGCATTTGGCAGCACGAACATTTACTAAAAATGTCATTAAAGAATTTAGGCTGTGTGCTACCAAGTATTTTGTAACTCCCTCCACTGACTTCTTGGCCTCTCTTTTTCTTTCATGTCTGGTAAGCAGCTTGAGGTGGTTGAAGAACATTCAAAGTGAGGAAGTCTGGCATCTTGCTGCTGTTTATCTAAAGGTTTGTTGGCTTTGACACCTAAGAAGAAGGAAGCTCTACCTCAGTTTGTGTCTCATTTGGTGCATTTAGAGCTTTCCTAAGGATTTTCTTTCATGTAGGTTTTACGGCATCAAAAAAAAAAAGGTAGAGTTTTTACTGTAACTATTTCCTCCGTGGAGGTAAATGTACAGCTTTTTTCTAACAATGAGTGCCTATTTCCACAGCTTAGAAAATTTGAGATCTCTTCCAACCTACCCCAGAAAAATTTACATTCATACAAGTCGATATATTTTTCTAACATTTTCCACTAAGTTATGAAAAAAAATGGACAATCCAGTAGGCTTTAATATTCACTTAGAAAGGCACCACAGAACTCATTTCATAGAAACTCCACCTCTAAAGAAAGAGAAGCCATGTGGGATGCATTTCATCAAACCCTACATTCAGTGTCATCTTTGGGAAAAAAAATGGAGCTTACTGCTTATCGGGTGGCATCTCTAATTGAAATGCTGACGCAGTGAAATGAAATTGTCATGTTTGGAATGAAATTCAGCCTCAAAGAGTAGTTTACTGGGACAACATGTTACCACTCAGGTGATCTTTGGGACAGACCAGCGATATAATTTTAACTGGATATAATTTTTTTTCCATTGGACATGAGAGATCTCTGTTAGGTCTGGCACTGAGCTCTCTACTCATTGAATTTAGGACAAAAATCTGTAAAAGGCTATGTGGTCTGAAATTCCATGTCTTCAGTTAGGACTATGAGCTCACATATATGATCTCTAGATACTATAATTTTGATTTACAATGGCAACAACGTTTTAAGCATGGACTTTCCCAGCTCCTTAGGGAATTCTGAAGGCACAAAGTATTTCTTCCAGAAGCTGAATAATTTCCCAGAAAGATGAAGTGCCTCCCTTTCCTTAGGGCTTACAAGCAGACCTTTCCCTAAAGGTAGATCCCTCCTTTTTTTTTTTCCAAAGTCTTACTGGGATTTGGTGTTGGCCTCAGCTCAACCCTCCCAGGATGTGACTGGATCCACTACCTTGGAGGTTACCCTGTCCTTGGTGGGGGTGCTTCAAAGGGACATGGAGGACTGGATGAAACCTATGTCTGACAGGCTTCCTGAAAAGGAGTTGTTTGTTCTACTTTTCACCAAAATACTTACATATTTATTAAGCCAGAGGGATAAAGAAGGAACATGGCAGTGCTCAAGTAAGGACAGTCCAGCTGGGACCAGCTCCAGGGGCTGTGCAGCTTTACTGTGGAAATCCGAGTGACTGGTTGGTGTTTGCTGGGAAGTGAGACCTACACCCACACTTTGTAGAGTCCAAGCTGATGTTACCCACCTTCCAAGCAGGCCAGCCTCACGCACACCCTGAGTGGAGGTACTTCGGGGGTTCTGGAGGAGCAGAACTGCTGGGGCATCAGGCTCGTTGGCAGAATGTGAATGTTTCCAGTGGCAGATGAAAAGAAGGTGGTGGTTTTGAGGAGGGAAATTTGAGTAAACACACTCCAACCCTGCAGTCTATTCAGGAATTTAAATCCCTCTGTGGATATTGGCCTATATAAAAAGCCGCTGGTCTGTGCTTTTACATAAGATTCTGAGTGACTTTGCAAGCCTTCAGCAGCTTCCAAACCCCTCACTTTCAACAACAGTGCTCTTTGTACTAAAAATTTGGGATATAAAGCCATATCATAGAGTTGGGTTTGAATATACTCCGAAAAGATTCCGTGTAATGGCATCTTAATGCCTAGACAAATGCAAAATTAATATACTGAAGTTCTCCAGCAGCAGTTAAGGGTAAAAACAGCATGGTTTTTTAATGTTTTGTTGGGATTTTTTTAATAGCAAGCTCTGTTTCTGAGACAGGCAGGAGAAAATCTTCTCAAGCTGTAAGCTCAGCGTCCCCGGAGTGAAAAGGGTTCAATGTAGCATGGATAATTTGTTTGCTTTGCAATTATTTTCCGTCAGTGGAGACAAATTGATTTGTACAATAAAATTGACGGTCACTGCAAGGCAGCTGGCTTTCTAAACTGTAAAAGAATTTGACTAGGTTAAGTGAGTACCAAATTTTTGGAGTAGGGGGATGTCCTTTCATACTGGTAAAACTCGCAACAATTTTAGGGCTTGCCAGTGATTGCTATGTGAAATTCAGCATTAGAGTGTGCCAGAACAGTTATTTTTAATACCGCTATGAGCAGGACCACTGCCAGTTTATTAGTGCCCTGCTTTGAAAACGATATCCCCCAAAACTGAATTCAAAATGCAGGGAAAAAAAAAAAAAAAAAAAAAAAAGATAGTAGAGGAGATGAATAGGTAGGAAGGAAATAGCAATATCTGCCTCCAAACTGTCTTCTTAATTATTAAAGAAAATTAGATATTTAACATCAGCCAGAATTGAGGATGCTGGGCCGCAACAGAGTTTCTGCCAGAGAAAAGCACGTAGCAAAAGCTTTATCTGGAAAATACGAGCATGACCGGCCAGTGAGATGTATTCCCAGGAAATGTTGGTAGCAGAAGCAGAGACAAAAATGAACGTTTTGTGCTGTGACTAGAATACTTGAACGTTTGTCCAAATAAAAATATTTTAAAGCCCATAAAAACTAAACAATTATTGACATCTAGCCTTTTACTGTTTTATTTAGAAAACAAAGACTTGATTTGGTCTCTCAAAAGCCCTGGCAAAACTATAGTGCATGCATGGACAAATGCTGTGTGATTAGAAACGCAGTAGTACCTGGTAGCTGCTTGGATTGAGGCTTTGATTTCACTTTTCGCAACACTGGGCTAATCAGGACATCCTGTCATATTCAATCGAAAAGCAGAATATGCTCTAGAAAAAATACTGGACCTAAAAGTTCAGTAAATTGCTCTGGTTAAGCTTCATTTGGATGCTCCAAGTGTTAAACCTCATTGCAGACATCAGGATTAAATTAGTGATACTGTCAGTTTTGCAAAAGTCCGAGAGAGCACTAAGTAAGGTAGAAGTTTGCTCAGAAAGGCTAGTTTCTTTTTGCCCAAATTTAAAGGATCTGGGAAAAATGAATACTGTACAGTTCAAGCACATTTGACTGGGATTAATACGTAAGGTAAACACGGCGCTCCAAGCACCGATCAAAGTGCAGCTCGGGGGGCCCGTGGCATGATCTTTAGGTGTGAGAAAGAAAGTTTTGAGGAAGAAGGTCATATGTTTGAAGGTCCAGACAATCAGGCTTTGGCTTGACCTCTCTGCCTAACTGGGAGCAGCTCTCCCCAGCTACTCATGTGAGCAGGGTTCAGAGGTTACCAATTACTTAGGGAGGCTGAGAAAGTTGTGTGGAGCTGCTCTCAGCTGCCATTTCACATTAACATCAGAGCAGTTGCAGGTAGGACGTCGCCGTTAATGCTTCACTGCCAGGCATTGCTGTTCTTCAGTTTGCAATTGCTGCACCAGCCACTTAACATCTCCCTGTCCCACCAAGAGGCTCTTCGTGTCTGCCCCGTAGCACAACCACCCCAGCACCGCTCACCATCCCCACACATTTCTACATCAAATAGCTGCACCTCCACCACTTGGAGGTGGTTTTAATTGCTTAGTTGTTGGCCAAGTAACATTTTTCTTGCTCTTTTTTTTTCTTTCCCCCCTTCTGAATATTTCAGAGACATGAACAGAAATGAGTGCAATACTTTAATTGGTTGCAGATATTGAGATTATTCGGGTAAATTCTGGCGTTTTTTTCTTATAAATCTTAAAAAAATATATTTATATTCCTGCACACATTTCATTACAAACAAATTCATCAAGGCTGCCTTATAACCTTATAATAGTGCAAGTATACAAAAATATCTTCAATAACAGTCTTGTAAGCTATGGTAAATTTCTGAAACTCATACTAAGGCTCTGAATTTAAGAACTTATATAATTTTCCGTCTTTAGAAGTCAGAATTACCCTTAGAAATCACCTCGGGGAGGAGAGATTGTGCCAAACGAGCTCCCTGGGGGAGTTCTCAAGCTTTCTTCTGAAGCCGCTCTCTCCGGTAGTGACAAACAGGATATTGAACTACCCAGGCTTCTAGTTTGATCCAGTATGGAAAGTTCTATTCTTTCCATTTCTCAAATAGGATTTGGGGGTTTGGAGTTTTTGCTCTGTGGAAGTCACAAAATCGAGAATGATCACACTTCCCTAACGCAAGACATATTTTCATTCTAAAAATGAGCCAGTTTCCTTTCAGAAATAAGTCTGGCTTTGATTACACATCCTTTTACTTTCCCTGGAAAATGAGTACATTTCTGCTTGAAAATATTCACATAAATGAAGACATTTTCTAGGAAATTAAGTGAGCCACTTCAAGTTTACAGTGAAAGGCAAAAGCAGCCCAGCCTTAGGTTGTGAATATGTTATTGCACATACACTGCCTTCATATATATTTATAGCTATTTATTTGATTTTGCTTTTTTTTTTGAGATTAAAAAGCTCCTAAACCACAACTGGAATTATTTTATTCGTGATTTACCCCTCATTTTCTTCTTCTCTTCCTCTTACCAGTTAATTTACCTCTAAGGTAAAAGGTGGTATCTGTTAAATGGTGTTACGCAGAATAAATATAAGTTCCCCTTGTTTTCTTGTCTTTCATTTACTGCTACAAGCTTACTGGAAGTCATATTTTCCATACAGCAAACAGGCAAGAATAAGAACTAGTACCTTCAATATCTGGACAATAGAGTTAGAATATCTCGATCACACGCCACGTCATGCTGCATGGCACAAATTTTGACCTATTTGGAGAAACGTTTGCTACATCCCAAGTTTTTTTCTGAAACAGTTCTTTGAGGTTAATAACTTTTCCCCGCTATAAAAGCTTTCCTTCCTTATAGTCTTTTTTTTCTTCCTAAAGTTTTTAATTAATGGTCCTTCTACGCTGACCTTTTGTTTGCCACCATGCCTGAAAATTCACTGTCTTTCCTCGTTTGTGAGCACGTACTATTCTTATGGCTGCAAAAATTACAGATGCACATTTTGATATGCTTATTAATAGTATGAGAGCTACTCTTTACAAGCTTATCTCATGGGTACAGCCTGAGAATTACAGGAGAGTTACTAAGACTGGTGTGGAAAAGTGCTGAAAATTAGAATAAACTGAAAGAAATAAGTAGCCTACAGATGGCAGCTTGTAGCCATGGCTAAAGGGACTCTTAGAGGCTAAACTCACTAAATGTAGCTGGAGTTTTCCCATTGATATTAATTATATTAGACCAGATCCCAGGTTTGCAGTGAAATGATTATGCAGAGACAAAATGTGACACTTGCCAAGATGTCTTTTGCCATTAAATTAATAAAGGATATTGGTTTTCTTTAAAAACACTAAATATGAATTGAAATCCTGACTCTAACTCATACCACTATGGAGACCCTTAAGGAATATGGGTTCCCTACAAATGTTCCTCTTTTCCCTATTTTGGTATTTTTATTACCGTTTGCTGAGTGGAGGTTGAATGGAATTATTTTCCATTTAACTTTTAAGTAAGTATTACTTTCCTCCCCACCAAAATTCTAGTGATATTAACCGTAACTGGCTAATCTTTCTGAGAATTTAGTCCTGTCACTGTGGGTTTAGTAAGAGAAGTGAGTTTATAAATGGAATTGTAGCCTCTTAACTAGCTTGTGGCTAGGAAAATTCAATCACTTTTACAGAAAAAAAAAAAAAAAGGAGCAAAAATAGACAATACTCACAAAGGTCAGCATGTGGTATTCAATAGAATTTGTAGGGGATCATGAGTATATAATTGTCCAAATTGCAATATCTATAGCTGTTATCTGGTATAATGCAATATATATCATCAATAGGCTTATTAATGAAAGAGAAAGGAAGGGCAAAGATGATATTTTAAGTGTTTGAAAGGACATTTTGTGCATATTAGACCCTCTGAAGAAAAATATTTTCAGGTTTCAAACCTCACTATCAAAAAGCAATCCAAAGCATTGCATAAATTTCGGGAAGAGAACTGTGGAGAATGCTAGGGAGGAGAATAGGCAGGGAAAGATTGCTGGAAAAATAGGGCTTGTAGAGATTTTTCAGTTCATTATTCAATTGGGTTGAAGCCAGAGCTGGCAGATTGCTGCAGAGAAGGAGAATAGCTGAGAACTGGTTGAAGATGAGGAGAAAAAGACTGGGGGATTGGATGGAGGAGGACGAATACTATGAGAAGAAAAGAGAAAGTCCATGAAACTTGAGATTGTTTTAGATGTGCATTAAAGGCATAGATTCTAAGATATAACAACATGTAGAAATCCAATTTAAACTCTTGGCAATAGACAGAAGACATTATTTCTATCTGTTTTACATTATCCTCTGTTAACAAAACATTTATTGGATTACATGCCCTATTATGCATGAACTCAACATTGAAAGCAATACTACCGTAAAATATTCTGCTGTATTTAATGTAAGAACATTATTTTGCTCCTTTCCTTGTAGTTGTTCCGTATAAAAGAGAAAAACTGAAGTCCAGGATTTTGGGGAATAGCATTTGCAAAAAAAAAAACCCAAACCCAACAGTGAGGCATTCCAAACACTTTAATGTTTAGATGGTTAACACCACTACCATTAACTTAATGATTAAAGCCCCTTATGCCCTGTGTGAAATTCTGTATGCTTAAGAATATACTTTAAAGAAACTTCAGTCAAAAGTCCTCCCAGTGGATTTATGCAAAATCAAAACCAGCAATCACAGAGATAAATGCTTCTAGCAGAAGTGTCAGGAATAGCAATTAGGGGAAGATTTGGAATTTTAGAGGGATATAGGTGACAGGAACTTCAAGAATTTAGCCACTTATGAAAGAAAAAAAGCTTAAATGTACAAGGAATTTTTAAAGGTACTGCCAGATGTAAATGTAAATAGTAGACCAAATTTTGGAGGTTTTACAGAGATTCTGCAGTGATGCTCTGGATGGCTGAAGAAAAGCCATAGAGAACAGGGAGAACAGAAGATGAGATTTTTTGCAACATGTGTTTACAAGTTTTATTTTCTTTTTATCAGTGAAAATTTCATGAGTCATCAATGCCCCATGAATAAATATGAAATGGACATATATACTGAAATGCCCTCTGTACAGTGGAAGTCCCCTTTTCATCACTGATTGTATCTTAAAATCACACATAGTCGAGCAAATAGTTATAGTACAAGTTGGTTGCTGTGAGAACTGTTCTGCCCTGAATTTCTCCACGAGGCCATGTAGAGTTTTCAATTGCTTGAAGGATGTGGACACCAATTATTTCAGTGTGCCATCTGGAGTTAAAATAGGAGATAGGACCTTGGAAAGGTGGGTGTGTTTGATGATAATACCATACATAGATTACATATAAATTATACAATAGACTCTATATTTCTTAGTCTTATCTTCAAAGAATCATCCAGGTAGGAACTTAGAATAGTTCAATGATTGAATAACTAGTCACATGCTATAAATAATGAATATTGTAATAAAAAACAGCAAATAGTTGCAGTACCTTGTCCATTGAAGCCTCTTGCTGAAAAATATTCCCCAGTTTAGCTACTGACTACTTCCAAAACATAAGCCCATCAACAGAAATCAGGAAAAGCTTTCTGGTGCTCAATGGGTCTTGTTGCTGTGTGGTTCAAAGGGATGCAAGCAGTGAATCTGGGGCACATAGAACATCCAATCACCCAAATTATGGATTGAAAAAGCAATAGTGAAAAGCTTTTGTCTTTGTGCCTCTCAAGTGGAATTAATTATTCCTAAGAATCTCCAAGCATTGTTTCATTTCCTTCTCCTCTAAAATTTATGGCATTTCTCTCCATGATAATTTGCAGAGGAATTTATAAAAGCCTGATGAGAAGGTACAGAGTTTACAGGGTGTGGTTTTTCACCCCCTAATCATTCAAAGCTGAAGAAATGTCCTCGGGATTTGAAGATGAAATCATCAACATGCCCACCATGGCAGCTGATCCTGGTTAAAGCCAATAGAAAGAACAAACAATCACAGTGGGCAAAGCACAGCCAAAAAGGTCAAAATCTGTTACTGTAGTGGCAGGCTCCTGAATGATGTCCTGTCTTGGATGAGTAGCTGCTGAATAGTGTCGGGGGAACCAGGGGAGCTTTTGATTAATTTATCAGCATGAGGAAGTTGGATGGCATCAAGCTTCAGATCAAATGAGCTCTTTGAAACGATAGCTCTGCCAAATTTGTTGCACATCACTGAGATGTACTCATAGCAGCCATCCCACGTAGGATTGCAATTCAGTACAGAGTGGCTTATTTTTAAATATCCCGGTGAGCCACGAGAAGAGAGACAAGAAAAGTGAAAAGTTGAGCAGGCTGAAGCTCTGATGTCCCTTTATGGCATGTGTAGATGTGGTGAGAAATGGTGCCGTGCACGCGCTGGACTTCTCAGTCACGCTGACACACAGAAAACATGATTAACAGTAATATCTCTGAAGGCCAATGCACCAATGATCTCATAGAAATTTGCAGCTCTTGGACAACGTCATATAGAGCTAATTATTGTTATTTCCCCAGGAGCATTATGATGACAGGTGAACTTACTGACGGGGATAAACATGAAAAACAAAGCCAACTTTTGAGCTAGAGGATTGGAACTCAAGACATCTGGGTACAGCTCCCAAGTTTGCTGTAACGCAGAACAAATCACAACAAAGTAAACACCTCAGACACTCATCCATCCAAGTGACAAGTGATACCTCACCTGCTGCATTTTTTGACAGCTGCCTTCTAACTGAAATATTTTTGTCAGCTGCCAGGTCTTTAGCAGCAGGGTTCCATCTAATTGCAGTGCCCTAATACATAAAACAAGATTTTAAAGATCGATAGCTTTATTTTCTTTTTCTGTTTTGAACATATATAAAGACAAAAACCTACCCTGATAATTAACATGATCAAAGGTAACACCATATTCTTCCACTACATGCTTCGCCACCCTAAAGAAAGGTTAAGACTCATTCAAGTGAATAGCACCCCTCCTTGTGATGTCACATACACATTTGCCTATTTAAAGCAGTTATAGAAATAGATTTTTTTTTCTTGGCTAGCTTTGTAGTAATCAAAATAATAATTAGGAAATGTATGTTTTTAAAAGAATATTTTGCAAGAGGCGGGGAGGGGTGATTTCAGCCAAAATCTTGCTTCTTTTTGCCATGTGCAGCCTATCTCCAGGGTTTCAGGCAGTTTTTATTGTCAGTTTTGTTGTTTATCACTGGTAGTAACTAGCTAAGCAGAAACAGAGCTGTGGTGACAGTGTTATTTTACAGTGGGTACTAGAGAAGGTAGGAAAGAGTCACAAGAAAG
Organism: Baryphthengus martii; assembly: GCA_013396935.1. NCBI lineage: Eukaryota > Metazoa > Chordata > Aves > Coraciiformes > Momotidae > Baryphthengus > Baryphthengus martii. The sequence continues at coordinate 115,638 of VWZK01019573.1, forward strand.
GGAAGGGGGAAGAGGGTAGGGGGCAATGACAGCCAAGCTGCTCTTTTCTGGAGTATTCCCAGGTTCAGAACAGTGTAATGGGATCCATCTCAGGATATTTGAGTTCTCTTCTAGGCAGGAAGAAACCATCACAAACAGTCCTACAGTTTCTAGGTACAGAAAAGATGTAACTGGCTTCAGAAGGCACAGCCAGGACCTGTGGATATCAGCAACAGCACAGAGGGTTTGAGAGCTTTGATTTCTGAATGTTTGCTCTCCTCTGGTGTAGCCTGTGCAAGTATTTCCCTTCTCCTCTGTTTGTTCCACCTTGTCCACTTTTTGCTGCCCTCTTCCCCTCCACGACTATTATCTTCCTTTTGTGTCTTCTCCCAGCTGTGATCTGGGTTGGCTGCAGGAGATCAGATGTATCAGGATGCTCAGACTACATTGGAGAGGCAAAGATTTAAAGCAGTTATAGAAACACTTTTTTTTTTTCTTGATTAGCTTTGTATTTCATCAAAATATTAATTAACAAATGTACGTTGTTAAAAGAGCATTTTGAAAGAGGTTGGGGGGGGGGAGGTGAATTCAGCCAAAATTTTTGTCGTGGAAAATCTAACCATGCGGAATTTTCATATGAGATTTAATTTTAGATTGTTCCAGCTCTGCCATTTGGAGAGGCTACTGTCTGCAGCTGCACATCGTGGACATCCTTCTAGATATTACCATCCTCTCAGTGCCAGCTGAGCATCTAGTTTTAACACTGCATCTTCTTCCAGCAGTAAGAAGCCAAGTCAGCAAAATTGGCCAAGAAATCTTTTTTTTTTTTTT
>VWZK01019573.1:116504-201596 GCA_013396935.1 Baryphthengus martii
AAAAAATTTTTTTTTTTTTTTTTTTTAGCATATAGCAGCCGTAGCTTCCTCTGCCCGTGTGGTTCTCCTGCAAGCTCAGTCTGGCTTTCGGCTTCCCTCAGCGCTCCTCAACGGTTCCCCCCCTGCCTTGCTCTCCTCCTGATGGCAACAGTTATGCCCTATAGCAGCAATTTTTAAGGATTATCCTCTACCCCTGCTGGCTAGGCCAGACAGGAGGGCAATTGCTAAGAGTAGCTGTCTGCTTCCGAGCTGCTGCATTGTACTGGCTTCCTCTTTTATGTGTGCGGGCACGACTAGCAAAGTGTTATTTCAGTTGCAGTCATCACTAAAGCTAATAAACCGCTATTATGGTTAATTATATTCACCAGCGAGGCACTTAAACTTTACATGAAATGGCATCCCAGTAGGCTTGAGTTTTCATAGCATATGGCAGTTGGAATGGCAAGGTTTTAGAAAACATGGAATTTCATTAGAGTAACAAGACAGCCACTTGAGTAGGCTTTTTATGACATGTTTAATGGTGCTGCCATATGGATGGCTTGTAAACAAAAAAAAAAAAAACAACCCAATCTACAGAAGGCTAGATGAGGTGAGGGACACATACATCTGGCAGAGGATATCCCAGCATGCTTCAAGCACTTACAGCTTTAATAAGCTCTTCTCAGCACTTTTGCTTATGAAAAGGTGCACCGAGGCTGTGTTCATTCTTACCCATTTCCAGAACTGATCTTTATTTTAAAGAATTATTTTTTAAAAAAAAAAGCTTGTGTGGCTATTATAAATTCCCTTCAGGTCCTTGAGGTGTCCTGCTGTATACCCAGGAGCTTTTCTCACTGGCTTTGTTGTCTAGAATATCTTTATTCCATATTGACCTCAATGCTACTACCTTCTAAGGTAGCTCCACAGTTTTGTGGAGATGATCTTTTTCACTTTTTGGATAGTTTGGAAAATTATTTTGCGACATCATGTTGTTAATGGGATGCTCTAAAGTTAACCTACTGTAGTTAGCTTGAGCCTAGAAAATAGTATTTATTTACGAAATCCAAAGAAATGTTACAAAGAGTTACAGGGATACAGGTGACAGAGGGTAAAATCATGTTTAGCTACAAGATTGAATCCAGGATCAAATCTCCCTCTTTTTGTGGAAAATTCTCCCTCTTCCTACCTAGCTGTGTAGGTGCAGGTGTTCTTGGGACCCACAGCACCTGGGAGTTTGGTTGTGCACACTTCAGAGGGCATTTCCAGGAAAGGCTCTTCAGTTTGAAATGTGTACAAAATTCTGTTCCTGTGGTTTGTCAGAGGGTTCAAGCACTATCATATTTTACAGAAAGAAGCTGGCTGCTGGCTACTGACTCCTGCCTGAAATGATATATGATAATAAATAATCACTGCAAGGTGTTAATCTCCAAAAAGGCATGACTCCATTATACAGTCTCGATTTTTTCAGATATGTGATAATAAAAGCTTTTAAATACTGTTCCAAATGAATTAATATCAGTTGTCCAATCTAACCTGTTAATCACTTTTGCTGTCAGAGTTTTGAGTGGTTCCAAACAGACCTGTCAATCAGGACTGCTCAACAGACATGAAGAGAAAACAAGGAGAGAAATTAATACCCTGTGGCCAGGATTGCATTTGTAGGGAATATGGAAGCACAGGATTAAGTATCGATATTAGTTTGACTGGTTCATTAAATCCTTTTTCATCTGAACACATGGGTCTCCTCTCCTTCTCCTGCTCTCCCAGGTGGGGGTCATCAGGTGATAGAGCAGCTGCTATAGTTTAGCCCTGAATACAGGCTAAATGGAGATGGTTTGTTTGGCAGTATCTACCTATGTGAAGTAGAGGTGTGGTGTTCTCCATGGGCACTGAGGGATAGGGAAGGTGAGCACTGAAGGACAGGGAATGTAGACACTGAAAAAGCCAGATGAAGCAGGTTAATGGGGTGGAATTTTCAGAAGGAAATTTGCAGGACAGGTGAAGGAGGCTGGGGAGAGGCAGAAAATGAAGGAATAGCAGAAAGGTGAGAGTGGGAAGGACTATGAGCAGCAGAAGAGTTATGGACAGTGATGGCTTGGAGGCCTCAGAAGTGCTGAGATGGTCATCAGAAGAACTTGTGGTGAGTCATCATAAAGTAGGAAACTGGGGGACTTCTGTTCATTGTGGAATAAGGGAAAACTGTCTTGCTTTTGGTTTTTAGCTATGTTTTGACTTTTTAGTGGGTGACTTCAGAGCTCATTGAAGAGCAAAACCCGTAACACAGACTTGAGGAACACAAAATGTGAGCAGATGTTACGCAATCTCTCGTGTGTGTAATTCTGCCCCAGTACCTGCCATGTCAGTTGTGACCTATAATAACACCACCTCTGAACTTTCACTTCTCTGCTCCTTTTAACCACAAACTGCAGTAGTTTGGGACTGCATGATGACTTTGTGAAGTTGACAACTGGAGACCAGGATTCAACTACTATGCTCTTTTCAATAACATCCAAACATAGGATGCAGTCTCTAGAGGCAACCTAACTTGCCAGCTCTGCTTGAAAAAATACATTTTGCCAAGAAACAATCCACAATTTACATATCTATTTTCTTTTAAAACACTTTTTAAAATCAAAGAAGTGTTAAATCTTGGCAGAGGCTTTTGACTAAAATTCAGTAAATATATTGTGAACAGATTTTTACAGTACGTTTCCACATTATTTTTGCTGTACTCTCTAGATCTATGCAAAAGCTTTGCTGGATATTTTCCCTTTACGAATGGAAAATAGTCAGCAACTTTAGGGTTTCATTAAAGCCAGAGCAGAAATAAATTTCCCATAAAGTTCAGCATAATAGTTCCAACTGAAGAAACCTTTGTGCCTTGATGCTGTGAAGGTGACATTGGCCAAGACTGCCATCCGCATAAAACCCACACTTAACAAATCGAATCATTCACATACTACTTCATAATTCTAAAATATTTTCTAACTGCTTTGTTTCCAAAGAGAATTTTAACATCTCAAAAACAAATCTCTTAAAGCAAGGGCAGGTACTTCTTAAGCTCTATCCTCTCTTCCCACTTCAAAGCCAGTTCTAAGACTGACTGCGCCCTTTGCCTCTGAATATTCAGTCTGGGAAATCACAGAATCATGGAATGGTTTAGGGTGGAAGGAACCTCAGAGATCATCTCATCCAACTCCCCTGCCATGGGCAGGGATGCCTCTCAACTAGACCAGGTTGCTCAAGGCCTCGTCCAACCTGGCCTTGAACACCTCCAGGGAGGGGTCATCCAGAGCTTCTCTGGGCGATCCATTCCAGAGTCTCACCACCCTTGTAGTGAAGAACTTCTTCCTAAGATCCAGTCTAAACCTCTTCTCCTTCAGCTTAAAACCATTTCCCCTTGTCCTATTGTTGGACACTCTTGTGAGAAGTCCCTCTCCAGCCTTCCTGTGGGTTCCCTTCAGGCACTGGAAGGCAGTTATAAGGTCCCCCTGGAGTCTTCTCTTCTGCAGGCTGAACAATCCCAGCTCCCTCAGCCTATCCTCGTAGCAGAGGTGCTCCAGCCCCTGGATCATCTTTGTGGCCTCCTCTGGGCTCATTCCAACAGATCTATGTCCCTCTGATGGTGGGGATACCAGAACTGGATGCAGTATTCGTGGTGGGGTCTCACAACAGCAGAGTAAAGGGGGAGAATCACCTCTCTTGATCTGCTGCCCACAGATGAGAAAGGGATATTTAAAGTGAGTTTAGAAATTCATGGATAGAGGTTTCTGAAGAATAATGAGTAACCATGGGGTACTGGATGTTTTTGAACCTTTTGAGTGTGTTTGTATCTGAGAACCATTCTAGTTTGTGGGTGCTTTGCTTTTCTGTCCTTACTGAGCTGTGCGCTGCCATATTTCAGGTGCACAGGGACCATCCCATGGATGCTGATAGCAAAATTTCTGTTTCACAAATAAACCAAAAAAGGATGTAAAAAGAGTAAAGTTTCTCTCCTAACCCGCACAGAGGGCAAATTATAGAGGCCAGACAAGGATAATAAAAGTGTGTGATTGACAACTGACAGAACGCCAGCGAAAATTTCTCTTCCCCCTTGGGATATTGTTTTGATAATCTTTGCCGATTTAATACTTCACGGAACTAGAGATTTTTCTTTTGTCTCTATGGATATTTTCTGAGGGGTGGGGGTTGCACTTGTCAATTGCACTTGTCAATTGCAGAAAAAAAAAAGGTGGATAGACAGGGAAGTGAAATGTAAACAACAGCTCCAGGTTTGTTTTTCTCCTTGGGCTGTTGGGGGCATGTTTTTCTACATGAAGGTTAACAGAGCACAGTGGTGGCCTTCATGAGCTCTTAAGGACATTTGGCCAAAGCTCCCACACAACTCAGCTGACCACAGGATTATTACCTGATTTTGTATTTATGGTCAAAAAAAGTCCATTCTGAAGTGCAACTGTAAAGCAGCATAATGGGCTTACCTGTTTATGGTATTAAAGACTATACATTTGCCTAGAAATATGTATGTTGTTTTCTGTTGGTGAGCCCATCATCTGGCCTCCCTTTTAGCTCAGCATTGTCTTGTGCCTTGCAAGATGGGTCAAATAGTCATGTTTCCTTTCCCACCGTTATGCTGAGCCTGAGATGCAACAAAGAACAAAGCAAACGAAATAACTTTTGCTTTGGAAGTTTGCAGATGTGACTCCAGACACACTGAAGAGGCAGGTCTGTTGAATTAGTTGCCTTTTGTAGAAACACGATCAGTTTTCCTACTGGAATCAGATTTCCCAACAATTTTTTGCTCTGACTTCAATAGCTCCATGTCAAATTTTCTTGGTTTGCAAGTAAAATACTCATCTGGAAAAGACAGCTCTGAATATTAATATTTTTTTTTAATTTTCCAAATATCAGGAACGAGGGTTCTACAGGCCAAACAGTTTTTCTTGTGTAACTCTACTAATTTCAGGCAATACCTTCTGTGGCACAAATGTCCACTCTGTTTAGTAGGATATCACTGTTGTCATCGATTGGAACTCACTAAACATTTCTGTAGATGACGATTCACAAAAAAGAAGTTGGTTTCTTTTACTGAATAAGCTTTAGAGTAGGAAAGGGTAGATGTACATCTTCCTAACTATGAATCTAGCAGGGACTACCTGGTGTACCCTTGGGCTCGAGCCCACCTCTGATCTATATACACCAGAGTTGATGCAGGGCTGAAGAGGTGAGGACACCACCTCTCTGAGCCATATCACTTCAGTCTCATATCAGTATTTTGATAATGAAAGGAGATTCTGACAAAAAAAAAGAAAAGGAAATGAAATAAACTACTTTCAAATGTTTATAGGTACAATCAATCCTGTTGGAAGAACGCCTTTTGAGTTAGTTTATTTGTGAAAACAACGTGTTATCCAAAGAATGTGGAAAATGAAACTGTAGAGTTTCACATCAGGTTAATTTATCGTGGAGACTTTTTTGCTTAGTTAGCTGAGATGGGGGTAGGTGCTTGCATACATAAAGACTGCAATTTACTGTAGTCTTGGAGATTAATCCTTTAAAAATACATCCAAGTAACCTTTCATACAGGCATGTTCCCACTGAATGCAGTGAGACTGCGCTGACACATCTGTGACCTGGTGGTTACTTTCACATAAAATGTGATTTGAGCAGGCTAGGACTAATTCTCCGGGGTCTGATGAAGTGTATATGAAGTTTTCTTCTATCTAAAGCACACCACGTATGATTTTGCTGCTGTTGTACTATTGGATATTGCATCCTTGTAAGGAAAACGTTCTCTCCTTTTGTGCTCCTAACCCTTTGTGCCTGCCCTATGCCTGTTTCTTTGTGTCTGAGGAAACCTCTGTGTCGGTTTTCTTTATTTGTTTTACACAAAGGCAAATAATACTACTTGTCAATTTATTTGTGGCGTTCTCAGCTGCATAGCTAATGCTCTTCTGCTTGATATGATGTCTTTGCTTTCTGTAATTATAGTTCTGTTATGCCCTTGAGGAAGAACATCTGCTATTTCCCACTCATGAGTTGCGTTTCATCATCTCATTTCCTTGGCATTATCCTCCACTGGAGTGACGTGGTAGTCTCTGATGCCCTTTGCAATATTTTTCCTTGGGCTTCTGGACAGGAGGGTCTCAGCCATCTTCCTTATCTTCAGCACCTCACTATGCTGTTGTCTTCAATGAGATGGAAAGGGCAGAGGTGTGCAGGGAGCTCCTACAACAACCAGCCTCAGCTGGGAACAAACGTGCGATGGAAGCCTGAGGACAGCACGCTGCAATGCTCTTGCCAACACGAGCAGTGTAGGTTGTCAGGGTCATGATACACGATCACTCAATTAGAACAGTAGGTAAAAAGAGGGGTAAAACTCCCATCTTCTCTTTTTGGACACTTACCAGTAAAATTCTGCCAGCTTGGCATGTTATTCTCACCGTATTTGTTGCCTCTGTTGTTTACTGGTGCATATAAATCAGCTGAATGATCCTCTGTTAATCCTTTGTTCTTACTTCTGATTTTCTTTTAAAGTGATTTCTTGATATGAGCACAAAGCAATACAGTGTAGTAGGCAAATTTTGGGGAATGATATATGTATTTTTGGAATAGGCAAATTTAACAGAGTTTTTAAACATTTTTGTAATAGTCACTCTTCTTGTGTAATAGCTATTTATATACATAATGGATCATTGAGACAAATAATTAACACATACTTTTACATTGTCAGAATTAGGTGTGGTCTTTGACTAGATCAAAGAATTTGAAGTATGCAGGTTGTAATAAGAGCTGGGGAAAAGACAGAGGTCATTACTCGTAACAATCAAAGGGGAAAAAAAAAAAGCAGAAGACAGAGAGGACAGTCATATGCTTGACTCTTGTCGGACTAGTTCGTACAGTACAGAACTGGCTGAAGATTTGCCCTCTTGAAAAAGTGCCACTGTCCCTCAGCAACCCTGGCAGTGCTGGAGCCAGCAGAGCGATCTGAGAATGGTCAGTCCTAGTTTATGGGAGAGGTTGGCATCCTGATCTTCTGGGGATTGCTTCCTTCCCTGGCTCGTCAGTCACAGTGATTTTCAAACTAATTCTACGGCAAAATTGTAACAAAACCTGGGATATTTCTACACTGAGGTCAGCTGGCAGGTATATGTATGTCTCCTAATAGCTGAAATGGGAACTTAGTATGAATGTGCTAAGTGAATAGTTTACAGTGTCAAGGGTAATTTTTATTGTAAATATTTGTGCAGAACTGGAAGAAGGATGTTGAAACATTCGTATGTTGAAAACAGAAATTGATTGGCGCAGTAGCCAATTGACTGTGCGTTCCAGGATTAGAGGGGCTGTGTGATATTTAGTATTTTCCTTTTTTCTAGAAGACAATTGGCATGGGATTTAAAAGGATATGAAATCCTTTCAAAAATAAACACCACCACCATCTTTTGTGTTTAATAAAAGGCGAATAAGCCTTAATAGGATGGAGGCTGCATGGGAGAGGAGAGTGACCTGAGCAAAGTAATAAACACTGTTTTACTTGAAGTGCATTGAATACACTGAAGTAGGGAATAGCTGTAGAAGACTATGCAACTGCACCTAATGACAACCTAGAGGACAGGGGAAAGCCAATTAACTATAAAGTGGCACAATGGATATGAGACTGGTTGAATCCATGGAAGAACCGTGTGAGAAGATGGCCCAAATGAACAACAATGATGATCCCTTGAGAAAAATGTTGGAAATTACAGATATAATATGGGAAACAGATGAGAAATCCACACAGGAGAATCATGGTTTGGGGTGGGGGGGTGGAGACAATCCTGTGCACAGCATGGGCAGTGTTTTTCTTTGCATGGACAGCCCAGTATAGATTCCTGAAACAAAGAACAAGCAAGAAAAGTCCGTGAATGACAATACTGAGATAGGCTTCACTCTTCATCCTTTGCATTACTGAAATGAAAGATGAGTTCAAGGAAAGTGAATCTTGTGATAGAGACAAAGGAGAAAACAGAGAGTGGCATTTCTGAGAGCAGAGAAATATATCTCCTTTACCTCAGCTGAGGTGAAAAGGAGCGAATATATCAGTACTGGAATTCATGCTTCAAGAGGAGAAGAAGTTAAGAGATAGGAAAGGATTCAAGAACAAAAGAGTAACTGCTAGGATTTGTAGTTATAATTACAGAACAAATAAATAAACAAAGACTGGGGATGAGGAGAAATGAATGAGGAACAAAAAATATGATTGAGGCACCAGAGTCATTAAGCAAAGGAAAACAGGAGGAGAACAGGAACTGAGGGGCTAAGGGTGGAAAACTCAAAAGGATGATGAAGAAGTGTAAAGGAAACAGAAGGAACAAAGCATAGCAAATGAAATCTGTAAAGAAACAAAACTAGAATAAGACAGCATGCAATCAGATCTATAAACGTGCTTAAGTATTATCAGCAGTTCTCTCCAGAGCAGTTACTCTGCTGTCTGGAAGCTTTGCTCTCATTGAAGGGAGGAACGGTGATGGTAAGACTGGTTATCTGGGAGAGTGAAATGGGACAGTGTGCCATGTGGGCACTAATGAGATCACCAGCATCTGATGGCATCCAGTGGTTCTGCTGTGTGTAAGAGGGCACAAGGCCTCTCCTTCCTTCTCTTCATCCCCTCCCTTTCCATTTTGGGAGAGGAAGGGAGATACTCCCTGAGGAAAAGATTGGTTTTCCTGCACATTCACATACACACACTCAGTTCCTCTGAGTAGCTCATACTGCACTTGGAAGGGGAACATGGGAAAAGATGCAAGCTTAAATAGATTCAGGATTATTTTTTTTTGGAGGAGGAGGAAGAAGGGACAAGGGACAGGCAAGTGCTGACATCTGGAGAGTGGTAACAGCTGTGAAGGCCTCAGGGCTGGGGACTTTTGTTTCTGACCTTAGGGAGAAACCGGAGAGTACTGACCACATGGAGTGGTTGCAAGGAAGAGTGAGGGCAGAGGGGAGACAGAAGTGGCAGCCCCTTATTTTTGTACCCTGGAGCCTTGGTAATATATCTCTGTAAAGAGGCCAGCTTCATGTTCCTATGAGAAGTTACTTCTTTCTGTCTGAAGTCATGTTAAAAATAACTCTCTTTGGGCCTTGGGGCATTGCACCATAATGAAGTTAAAAGGATAAATGCTATTAAATGTCTGAATAATGTTGCTAACATAGCTTGTCTTCCTGATCATTTTGTTAAACTACAGTAACATACAATCATGTCACCATTAATACTTCCTGCATGTGCAGGAAAGAAAAATACAAAGAGTATGAAATACCAATTGATTTTAGGATGGTGTGTTTTGTATTGGAAACAGCTGGATCACTTATTCTCTCATATGGCTGATGGCGGGTACTGGAAACATCACACATTTTTATTGTTGAAACAGAGTGCAAACTATTCAGAGGGATACACCTACATCTGTACCTTATTATACTGTGTGCCTGGCTGCCATCATTTTATGGACTCAATATCTGTCCAACCATTACTTTTATTTGGTCTCATAACTCCATAGTTGGTCCACCTGTAGAGCCTGCAAGTTATCAAGTTAGTGTTTTGCCATTGTCATGTGTCCAGTTTTCAAATTAGAGTCGTTTCCAACTGGACTGCAAAGAACCAGAACTATTATTCTTATAGCTATTTTTATTTTAACTATACTCATTCCTATTTATCATTGCAGTCTGCTGGAAAAAGTCTACTTTACAAAAAAGAATTTTTTTATTTTTTTTTTTGGATGGGAGAAGGGAACATATATGGTACTATTCATCTCCTTTTTATTATTATTTAATTGTTCCCACACTTGGTACTTGTTTATGGCTATCACATTAAAAAAAAAAAAAAATAGAATGGTTGTCCAATTCCTGGGTTGTAAAATTTCCCTGGCATGTTCCTGAGGCTCACTTAGACAGATCATGATCATTAAAACATCAAAGGCAGGTAGAATCCAAAATATCTTTTCAAGATAAATGGCCATTCTTAAAACTCACACAGTACATTCTGGGCAAGTCCCTGTTGTCTTTGCTCACTCTGGCTGGTACTGATTTGAACTGCTATTTTTTCTTGGTCTTCTCTGTCATGTATGTCCTTCCCCACCTCCGTTTTTGGGTTGGTTTTTTTTGTTGTTTTTTTTTAACAACTACCTACCTTCTCTTTCGAGATTTCTAACTTTCTCTTCCCTTTCCATTTTTATTTCACAGTAGGTATCACCTTCATGCTGCATTTCTGCCTCCTGATCCTTTTCTGGTGCACAACCGAGCTGATATCTCTGGCTTCTGCCTGACTTCTTTTCCTTCTTCCTCTGTCCAGTGTTCCACCCTCAAGTGTCTCTTCCCTTCAGAGCTGTCGGTGCCACTCCAAACTTGCTTTCAGTTCAGCTGACCTCAGGCTACAGCACCTGCAAGCTCCCAAACTCCTCCCATTGCTCATTGAGGCAGAGGGTGGACAGACACCTCCGACGCAGGGACATTCCATGACCCTTGGGTGTGCTGATGGGGCCACATTGCTTAGTGGTTATGTGAAAGTGGACAGTTCAATGATCTACAAGGTGTCCCAACACCAGGGTAGTCCCAGACCCTGAGAACCCTCAATTCTCCACGTGACCACCACATGAGCTGTCAGGAAACATGCCATTCTTCACTCTTTCCTGCTACCACGCTCATGACGGCTCTGTATTACAAGCTCTGCCAAAATAGTTGGCAATGTGTGGATGCTTCTGGTTTGCATCTGTTCCTACATGGAAAAGTGTAAGATGAAGTTTAGATGCTGCAGCAAGCCCAGAGGTTGTGATATGGATGTATTTTCAGCCACGAAAATGGCAGCTTGACACGTTTTAATTACTTACTCTGTTCTAGTTTCTGTGTTCAGCTGATTTCACAAGTGTTTACAAACCAGCTTCGAGAGTTCCAAAATATTTGAGCAGTTTTATGGACTAGGATTCCAAGTCTGAGCTTTTCAGTGATGTCTACGGGACTAGGTCTTTTAAGAGGCCTTTATGAGAACTAAAATGGGCAGGTTCTGTGGACCACCACTGTGTTATTAGCCTTATTAAGTTGCTTCCAATGTACCCTGAGGTCTTTGCAGTCTAGGAAAGAAACATCTGGTTCATGAAGGTTTCCATTTGTATCTATTTTGTTAACAACATTAAGAAATGAAACAGAAAAAAGAAATACGTAATGCAATGAAAACAAAACTACTTAAGCTAAAACAATTTGAGGTCAAATTAGTCACACAACTGTATAAAATATCACAGTTATTACAACCAGCAACCACTCAAAGATTTTCCCCCAAATTGGGGAAGATGACAAGCCTTATTCATCTATCACTCCTCAGTAACAGACCATTACCCACCCAGTAAAGATATTTATGTGTTAGGCTCTAAAAAGACACGGGATTTTGTTGCCCATGAGCTCACTCAGATTCAACGATGTTTAACTACATCTCTAAAAGGTTAGGTCCCATTTACTGTAGTCTGCTTCTTATTTTTTTTTTTTTTTTAAGATTTGGGCTTTGTCTTTTACTGACATAACTGGACTGCGCCAAGTCTGGAGCTCACTGATTACCCAGACAGGTTGAACAGACATTGAGAAACATTTATTTTTGCTCATAATATATTTGGAAGATGCCCTATCTCCACTGACAAACAAATGCCTGAAAGAGTAGAGCATCGAGTCACATCGACATTAATATTTAAATGGATAATCTCTCAACACATAAGGCAGACTCATCAGTTGTAGATGACTTTTTTTTTTCTCTCTCTCTCTCTCATTAGAAAAGAATTAATCAAAGTAGTAGTGGGAGCAGTTACTTAATTTTGAAACTGGTAGGTGGGATTAAATACAGGGGTCTAAAGCAGGTGGAAAAGATCCTTGAGATGCTTGTTTCACTTAACTGACTGTATTGTAAATTTGCAATGAAGGGCTAAATTTAGGCAAGTTAAATGCACTCCAGAGAGCCCAGACTGCTGAAACATCCAATATCTTATATTTCAATTGAGAAAGGGACTCATTTTGCTTAACTGTTGCTGATAAGCATTTATTCTAAGTTAGTTGTCCAAATTTTTCTTGATAGCCATTTACAACAAGCATTTCCAGAGGGTAATTCAGCCAGTGTCTTAACCACCTAGTGTCAGCTGAACAAAAGAACCCTCTCAAATCTTCCTCCACTGAGTATAGTGTTAGCCTGGACAACTAGCTTGATTAGACACTCGATTTAGAGAAAACCATGTTATCTAGGATGCATTTTAAGTTATTGCTCTAAGGCATGCAATATACCAGAGCATTTTCATAAACAGTTCAAGGGAAAGCTCAGAAAAGGAAGGATTCAGGGAAATGTGGATGGATGGGAGGCTGCCTTTGGAGGCAGGAGCTGCAAGAGAGGCTGGATCCCATCGTGGCCCTGGGGACCCCAGAACAAGTGGGAACGCTTGTTAGTTGGTAAATGAAAAATGTGTATAGAGCTGTGCAAAGTTAAATAGCAGTATCAAAAAGAGTTATTTTTCACTATGTAGGAAATTTCACAGGGTGTATTTGATACCCACTCTTTTTTAGCCTCTATGTCTCAACATGGCCCTCAAACATGACTTAGAGAAACATTTCTCTCTGTGTTTGCTACCTATACCGCTCTGTCGTGTTCATCATAAGAAAGATCTTGTTTTGAAGTTATAAAGAGTACTGAAGTTCACAGGCATGAAATTTTTATCTAAGAAGAAATCAAAGAGGACCAGGATTGCTGAATGGTCTTGGACAAAGACAAAATTTGCTAGGCTAGATTTAGAGGGAATGTGCATTTTCCTCTGCAAAAGAAACAACAGTTAGAAGTAAAACCCGTCAAGTTTACACAAAGGTTCCTGAAGCAGTAATCAGAACACTAAGAATAGATATACTTCCTTGGAAAATTTATTTCTATATTATTTATATTTATTTCTATAGTTAAGCTTTCAATTTGGAGTGCAACTGTGTAAAAATGCCCAGTGAACCTGACTGTCAGTCTACATAATATATTTGAGAGAAGGAAGGTAATAAATAATTGAAGGGTCCTTAAACCCTAAAATGTTGTTACAATTACTGGGAATCTGATTTCTCAGTGGTCATGAAGGTTATTGAAATAGTCATTTTACATCACTGTGGTGAAAACTGAAGGCAGCTCTATATGTGTGACAGGTTTCAACAAAAATGACATGTTAACGTGTGCAAAAAAGACATGGAGACTTGGCCTTAGTGCATGAATTTAAACGGTTTAATTTGCTTATTTAATCTAGCTTTAGCTGCAATGACTGTAAGCCATGTATTTCCATTGTCAAATGAGATAAATACCCATGAAATTGTCTTTGCAGTTACAAACACATAATTTGCAAATCGAAGACCTGTCCACTAAGGTCACAGGGGATCAAATGGTAGACTAAGACTTACTGGCAATTTCTTAAGTAAATTTAAAAATGGTGTGGTGCTTCTTACATTTTCATGCTGATAAAAACACGAGGTTTTCAGTCCTTATCCATCTTGAGTGGAAATATGTGGCACTCAGTACTTTTGAACTAAAGGTTGTGCCATTTCTTGTGTATGAAAATTGACAACTCATGTTGAAGTCATCTCAGATGGCAGCTTCATGGGGCCATATCCCTCCTGCCCATCGTACTGTGAGAGTGCAACCTCAAGGCCAGGGATGTGAAGAATTCTAAATTATTCCAGCAAGGTTGTCCAAACCTCATCCATCAGCCAGTGTTTTCATTTCTGTAGGATAAAGAGCTCCAAATACCCAAGTACTGAAAAAGAAGAATGAGGTATATTGGACAGAGATATCTCCCAGTTAATACAACTGGAGGTATACAGAAAAAAAAAAAAAATCAGATCATAGAATTGTTAAGGTCGGGAAGGATCTCCAAGATCATCAAGTCCAACCTTCTACCCAACACCTCCATGACCACCAGACCATGTCCCAGAGTGCCACATCCACCCATTTTTTGAACACCTTCGGGGGATGGTGACTCCACCACTTCCCTGGGCAGCCTGTTCCAATCCTTACCTACTTCTTCACATTCAGGAAATTATATTTAAATGTTATCTTATATGTTCTCAACTTATGTATTTAATATTGGACTGTAATTGGCGGATTTATTTGCTGGGTTTTTTTCAGGTTATATTGGCTTAGACCAGAAAAACTCTTTTTGCAATTGTTCATATCTCCTTAGTAGCAGGAAGGCAGAGCTGTAGCAAATTGCACCTTGGAAAATTGTGCTACTGAGGACATCAGGAGTCTCGGTTGTAGGAGAGTAATTGAGCTGTGATACCCATGTACACATCTCCATGCATTTCCACTGGCCCAGTTATCAACAGAGCTGGAAAGAAGGTGAGAAGGATAGAGGGACAGAAGTTCCTGTATACCTGAGGCAGAGGCAAAAAGGGCATGAAAAAGTCTAACTCAGTTGTTGCCAGGTGAAATCTCTTTCCTTTCACTCATAGAAGATGACTTCCAGACCCTTGCACTATCAAAGGCTTGGAACAAATGCTGAGGTGAACAACTGGGCAGTTTTGAAGGTCAACACTGTCATCAGCTTGACTCTGAAGAGTGTAGTGTACAAAATTAGTACAATATTTAATGTGAACACTATTTTGGTCCTAAAATTTTGACGATTGACTTTCCCTTTACTGACCTGTGTATCTCACACTGCAATATTTCATACTTAATGATTTTTTTTCCAGAAAATTAGTGACTTCTTAATTAATCATCATATAAAAGTCTTTGTCTGAGTTGAACATTCTGTAGCTTTATTTAAATAATGGCCAGACAGATGTAACTCATTCCAGTATTTTGATCTGAGGTAGGCAAACAGCAAAAGACATGGGGAAAGAAAAAGGCAATCTAAAGCTCATCTCATTTAACAGATAGCAGCAACTGTCTTAAAAGTGATTGGCTTATTATGGATACTTTAAGCATCTACAGAAAGCAGTTTTCCATACCCACAGTAAGGTCATTAGTGAGGGAGGGAGAAAGGGAGGGAGTGAATTAGCTGATACAACAATCATCTTTCCTGTGCAGACACTAATCTGGAAGCTCCACATTTTTACAGATTTCCCTCAAAAGAAAGATTCTCATCGCTATAAGGAAACAAATGTTAGTTGCAGCAGAAAAAAAGAGGCAAAGCAGAACCCCGGCTTTGAAGAACTGACAAAATTTAGACCTACATACATGTAGATTTTGCTCCCAACATAGGAAGTTCAAAGAGATATATTGCTACGAGGTATGACAGCAAAAGTAATATTGCCACTATGCTCCATTATCATTCTGTACAAAATCAATATCGAAACAACCCAAGTCTAGACACATAAATGTCAAACTATTTAACAAGAAGCAGTTAGTGCAGAAAAAAACACTTAAATGGCAATTGAGGGAGTCTGATGGGTCTTAAAGTAGCTTACCAGGATTTATGTAAGATAAAAACAGTTTAACTAAGCATGTAGAACAAAGCCTGGGGGCTTATGGCTAAGAACAATATCAGAAGAACATCTAAGCTCTTTATCGTACCTGTCAGGTCCTACTACTTGGCTGTTCTGTCAAAGGTGGAAGGCCTTCTAAAGCTCCTCATTTCCTCCTTGATTTTAGGTTTTAGGTTACTTAATGAAATTACCATTCACCTACTACTCACGAGATAGAGTGCTCAGTTCACAAAAACACGTTTGAGTTATTCCTGTGACTCGTATGAAATCTATCATTTTTCAGAGTGCTTTCTCCACTTTTTACATGCCATTCCCTACTGAGAGCTGACAAGGAGGTTGTAAGCAAGTAATATCCTCCCAGAAATGGAATTTTAAGGTGACACAGGCAGCAGAAATTAACACTTAATTAAAATACTCCAATGGCTAAACACTGGAACTTATTTTGGTCAAGGAAATAAGAAAGATGGAAGAACAGGAAAATGTAGCAGTATTAACTTCAAACTGACCAAATATTTTTTTCTACCTTCTAAAGATTATTTTGCAACTCAATTAATTTTCTTTTGTCTTTCAGATAGATCTAAAATAAAAAAGAAAATGAAAAACTATTAGGGCTTAGGTGGAGCAAAACCGTTTTCTTGGTTCATAGCTCACTTTTTATTGGTTCACAGCTCATTGTTCCTCTGCGTGCAGTCAAAATCAGATTTGATTCTGACATGAATCCATTTTTTTCTGATGTGATCATGTAACAAAACAAAAAAAATCATTACTCTATTTGAAATGAAACCTAGTTGGGGCATTGCAGTGCTCAAAAAACCCCATACTTTCAATGCAAATAGAGCTAAAGGAGATTTTATTGTCTAAAACACCTTTCATTTCGCAGCCTTCAGCAGAAGTCATTAACAGACCTCTACAGCACAGTGAACTCTGTAGGGAAACTTGTTGCTGATTTCCCTGACTAGAGGAGGGGGCTTGTGTTTTATTTACATAGGAAAACTTACCCAGTGACTGAATGAGTATGAATCTCATTAGAAAGCTCTTACAGCCTCAACAGCGGGTCTATATTTTGAGCGGTGTACATTATTTAAGACAATTTACAAGGTTCAACTGAAATATCTCAAATTGAAGTATTCAACTTGCCAAAAGGAGTACGAAACAACTCACAGAAGGAATGGTTCTGGAACAACTCTTGCACCCTGTGATGTTTTGCTATAGCCTGCCCAAGTGGAGGAGATGCAGCGCTGCAACTTGTTCTAAATTCAGACGTGTTAAGTGTGGCTCTGGACAGGTGCCCATATGGCTAGCTGTATGAGAGAGGCACAGGTCACTGAGGACAAGAAACAAAAGGCTTCTTGGTGTGGCAACAATCACTTTACTCCTCTGCACGTGTTGTCTCCAAAAGCAGATATTTCTCATCTATACCCAGATGAGCACTTGAGGCTTGAGACTGACTTAGACTTTTCAAGTGAGTAAAATCTTTAGTTACCTTTTTTTTTTTCTCATTCAAACCCTACCACACAACAAAAGAGCAGGAAATTTCTAGTAAAATGCAGCGTATTTTCAAAAGTAACTACTATCTGTCTCGTGTTTTCTGAGTGATGAACATGAAGATAAGTAAGCAATGCCTGACTTCAGTTATGACAGCAATCTCATTAAGCCAGTGGGATAATTGCAGGCTTAATGTTAGGAGAAGATTTAAGGTTTTTGTAATTGTTGTATTGTCTCCGATACCATTGTGTTCTGCTTAGGACATCCTAACATGTTGACGTGCAACTCACTATTTATGACCACAGTCGTCTTCAGCTGGTGTGTGACTTCGTGGAAGGAAACAGTTTGTTTTAAAATGGGTCATATCAACCCAGAGAACAGGATCTAAGTGCTGTGTCCTGTGTGTTTATATTATGTTGATGGGAACCTACACCTGAACAAACAGACTTCAGACTTCACAATAAGTCCCATACAGCTAAATTGTTCAGCCACTAAAGGCACCTTCAAGGTCGCTGTCTGAGTATTGTGTTAATCTGAGAGAGGAGGATGCATCACACTACAAAAGTAAATTTGCAGCTTCTGGTTTAGATCTTCCATTTCTGATTGCATCCTTGTAAGGAAAAAATCCCTGACCACTCGGAATGAGGAACCCTCCAGTCCTCTTCTGCCACTTTGCCTGAAGTCTCTCTGTGAAGCCTCAATCCATCTTCTGTACCACAGAGATAGAAGTGACATTAAAGGGGACAACAGAGCAGGTAAAAATATTTACCCGGAAAGCCACAACCCCTTCCTGAGAAAATTTATGTAGGTAATCAGTGCAGACTGTTTGCTGCTTCCTCCTCTGCCCCATACCTTCAATTATTTCTGTAGAAAAGCAGGATCTCAGCTCAGCAGAAACCCATTAGAGTAAGGAAGCAGGCTCCCCATCTGTCTCTGTAGGTAAAAAATCTCTCCTGCAAAAACCTGATATGAGATCTTCCAGGGCTGGGAGGTTTTGGAGATAGAGAAGAAAAACTACCATCATTCTGCCAAAGAAACTCTGAAACAAGACTTACAACGTGATCCAAATCTTCACCACAGTGTGTTCATGCTGCGGTTTTCAGTTCTGCCAAGCTTTCTGATCTCAAATCTTGATTCCAATCAGTTACTTCTAAAGAAATCAGTTTTAATCTGCACATACTAGTGCTTGGCTAACTACACGTATTTATTATCAGACCAAAGCTGTAATTTTCCCTATCCTCTGATCTCCATACTCCTTTAAAAGCTGGTCAGCTGGCAGCTCAAGGTGACACCCTCGTTCGGGCCGTGGCTTTGCACCACCATGTGCTTTGATCGTAGACCAGTTTGGGTACAACTTCGGCAAAAGTAGAGGATGTAACTGACTGTTAGATGTAATAACATTATAGCATGGGTGCACTTAATGTCATCTAGAGACAGTTTGCCGAAGACAGAAGTTTAGAATTAGCGTTGGAAGTTAAATGTACCGGCTATGTCTAAGTGAAACCAATCCTCTCAATGCTTAAGAACTTGCTTAATTTTCAGCATATGCCACAAACTTCAAAGGAGGGTCAAAGTCCAATAGTTTGAAGTAATGACATGCAAGAAATGCCCTGGAATATTAGCTAAAGAAGAAAATACCATTATGGCAAGTGTTTCTAGGTGCTGCTTCTACTTTTAGCTTTTCAAGTTCCTAACGTGTGCAAATTTTCTACTTGAGAAAACACGTAATGTTGCCTTTTCAGAATAAGGGTCCTGAAAGAGGTAGAGGACCTTGGTGTTCGTTACGTCCTTTATTCTCCGATTAAATATTTGTAATTGAGATAATTGCTCTCTGACAACTAAACATGGGTTAAACAAATATTCCTTAAAGAAATAATAGCCTAAAGTGCCGTTTTACCCTGTCTACTACCAGGTCTGGTTTACATATGTAAACAAAACAATTTATACTTAGAATATACCCAGACGTTGTTGCACTGGTTTCTCCTTCCCTGCAAAGCTGACTTACAGGGCCTCAGGCTTCTGCTATTGCTCTGTGGACAGACATTCATGTCAGAATGGGGTATTTGTGTCAGAAGGAGCAACGATACATTATCATCATGCTAAATGTGAGCCAGAATAAAAGGATCAGAAAGGCTAAAAACAGTAATTAAAATGCCTTCCCCTTTCTCTGCATGTGGCAGTCCTGATTTAACATCCAGAACAGACACCAGCATGACTGGAATAGCAAAGAAGAGGTCGAGGATTACACAAAATCATTTCCTGAGGTCATCAATTTGTAACGCACACACACATCACGTTCGCTCCGTGCTTACAGTCAGTATCTGCCCTTTTATATATATATTTTTGTTATATCATCTATTTGGTATAAGCTCTTGAGCCAGAGAGTTGGACAGATGAAAGAGGACTGAAGGAGGATGTGAAGAAAGCAAAGGCAGGGGAAGATGAAAAATTAAAATCGCTCAAGGAAGCAGCATGAGAAATGCTTGGGAAGTGCTTGAAAGAGCATTGCAAGAGGATAGAGCGATGAGTCTGGAAATGTCTTTTGTGTGAGGGATCTATCACTCTGGGTCACCTCCATTTTCTGTATTAGCATCATATCTTTTAATCCCAGACATATTGTGTAAGTGATTTTGACCTTGACAGAAACCCTAGAGAGAGCGAAAATTTAGTCTTATTGCTGTAATTTTTTTCCCCAGATGACAATCGCTTTCTTTTGCAATATTTCTTTCTTGGGTAAACAGCCCACTCTGGTCTGCTCCTTCTCCTGCTAAAAGGCTGGAGACAAGCTCCAGATCAAATTAGCAAAATTCCTCACTATTCCTTCTGAAAAGTTTACAAGATAAATGCAACAAAACAAAAAAGTACAAATTATTAATGAAACTCACATTTCCTGCCAGAGCATGATACTTGCTGAAATCTGAATAATTTGATTTTGGGTCTTTGATTTAGTTATAAAACACTTGTATTCCTTGGTTAACAAAGCTGGGGAGGAGGGGGGGAATAAGTAAATAAGCAAACCAGGGACCTCAAAGATCATCTGGGCCCTCTCATTTAGGACTGTTTTCATATCAATCACAGTCTCAGTGTCCCCTCGGTGAGGGAGTAAAATGATGGGATATTTCACCTTTCCAGATGACCAGACCCCTTTCCTTTCAAGAACATCTAAGTGAGAATACATCGCAGCTGCTTGTGCTATTGAGAACAGTTGGATAATCTTTCACTCTCCAACGTTGACAGAGTAGCTTCAAAGCATTCTCCTTCTATCTCTCACCCTTGCATGTTGGGCTGTGCCGTAGGCAACGTGACAGCTGAACATATGGGATGTAGGTAAGCACAGCCGTAGACGGTCAAAGCTGAGTTCTGCCTCAAGGAATTGCTGTATGGATTTGTGTGTACACACCCATGTGTTTCTAAGCCCCAGAGGTGTGAAAAGACCAAGAAAGTTCATTTGTTGTTACAACTATAGGTATTATAAGGAAAGATACAGGGTTTTCACTTCTTTCCTGAATTCTCTGGTTGGATATGGGCTATTTTCACTTGCTTTCTAACAGTTATTAGTGTAGCTGAAATTTGTAAGATTTCCAAATTATGAAACAATCATAGAATCAGAATCATTAGGGTGGGAAGGGACCTTCAAGATCATCGAGTTCCAACTCCCCTGCCATGGACAGTGACACCTCCCACTAGAGCAGGGTGCTCAGAGCCCCATCCAGCCTGGACTTAAAAACTTCCAGGAATGAGACTCCACAGCTTCTCTGGGCAACCCCTTCCAGGGTCTCACCACCCTCATGGGGAAGAATTTCTTCCTAATGTCCAATCTAAACCCTCCTCTAGTTTGGGTCCATTCTCGCTTCTCCTATCACTACTGACATCCTAAAAAGTCCCTCCCCATCTTTCTTGTAGGCAGTACCCTTCAGATACTGGAAGGTCACAATAAAGTCTCCTCAGGGAGTTGGACCAGGTGACCTCCAGACATCCCTTCCCACCTCAAACATTCAATGGTTCTCTAATCAATGCAGTGAGCTCCAATCCTGATTGAAATTTTAAGGTCTGTCTATGTAGCATTTGGCATTTTTTTGAGTTCAAAGGGCTGAGCCTCTCTCAATTCTGAACATCCGCTGAGCAGGAGGAAAAGAAGGCATGCATGAATCCATCTCTTCACTGTGACCTTCCTTCTGATTTTCTCATGTTTAGAAATGCAAATAATATAATAACATCCCCTCAGAGCAAAGTAAATCTTCTAAAGCTTGTCAGTTAAGACAAGTTCCTTTTAAGGTTACCACTGCAGTGATAGCAGTACAGCAATAGCTACACGTCAAGACCACCAATATTTCTAAATAAAAGAGATGATACTTGCTAACACAGAAACCACTTTAAATTATTCTCAGTATCTACAATTTACAAGTCTGATTTGGGGTCCTAAAGACAGAGCTCTTAGATCTCAGTGAATCACATTACTAAAACTCAAGAACTTCTTACAGAAGCTCACTCAGATGGAGAGAAAGCTAGGGCTTGGCACTTTACTCTGCATCTCATAATCTTCTCCCATGCAGAATTCTAGTGATTTCAGAAGTGTCAGCATTTCTGAGGTGTAGGAGGAAAACTGTTAATAAAAAGGGTAAATACTTCATTTCGTGTAAGTACTAATACTATACACACAAAAAAACGTGGTAGACCCAAAGTAATTCTTATACTTACTGCTATTTCTTCCTTTGCAAGAAGTCAGTTGTGGTTTTTTCCATTAGCAATTGCTGAGGATGAAGTGATCGTGGTAACCCTAATGCTTGTTATGTTACTCTCAGCACACCTTCTAGTCTACAGCAAAACACAATGAAATTCATGGGTGGTCCAGAGGCAAAACTTGTGATTCTGCTCAAACAGCTTAAATTAAATATAACCTACGAGGAGAGTTGATGTGGTTATGTGAGGAGTATGGAGGGGGCATGTGTTGTGTATGATACATCCTTGTGTCCAGCAGATGCAAAGGCATGTGGATCAGGTGCAGAATCTGGAACTGTTAAAACTCTCTTTGTATATGAACCACTCCAGGTCAATTGGCCAAGGAAAAGGATTCCTATCCTGGAGCAAATTACAGAGGCATTATAGGTATATAGCCAATGAAAACATACAATAAGCTGTGCGATCCCAACATTGACTTCGGCAAAGAGCACTTGCAACAACCAGAAATTTGCTTTTGCCAATGGTTAGCAATTTGATAAGCTGGTGAAATAGTGCTGACATTAATTGTGTCTATGCCATCTATTTTAATTTGTTATTTCTACTCATTTTTCCCAGTTATTCTTCTTTATAGCATTTTTTTTGCAAATCTATCCTTAGCCGGAATCATCTTACAAAAGCTGATCTCAGAAAAGTTTGCTATCTATAACGTGAAAAGATGATAACATTACCCTTAATTTTGGGCAACTCAGAAGAGACAATTATTATTTTGCCAGAAAAAAAATATTTTACCATGAAATTTCATTGTCTTATGGGATCCTTCATTGCCTTGTCTAATTTGATTTTTGAAGTTCCAGTTAATGGGTCGGTCTTTTTTTTTTGGAACATTCCACAGCTCAATAAATGTTTTGTTTTGTTTTTATTCTCAGAGTAAACCTAATTTATTTACTTGTTTGTTTTCCATATGGAAACCAAAAGCATTCTAAAAATGAGCATGTTATTTTTTTAATTGAATTTATCTGACCCTTCCTTTTATATTTGCATTCCACAAATATTCTGCCAAATAAGAACTTTTAAGTGAATTAGAATATTAGCAACTATCATATATCCTTAGAAGAAATGTTGATTCTATCTGTGAATCACATTGAAGAAACAATACCAAAAGTTTCTCCTGGAAATAAAAAGGAGGAACAGTCCTGTCAATTATTTGTCCAATGAGATTAAAGTAAAGTAAAAGTATGGTCATAAATTGAAAAAGGTTATTACAAATAATGCATGCATTCAATCTTTCATCTCACAATATCATAACCAACAGGTCCTTTGGTAATGAAGAAAATTATCTTCCTTTATGATACTTATTAAGCTAACTAATTTGTACAATTAGGAGTTTTTTAGAAATTCTTGCAAGTGTCAGTTTTGAAAAAGCATGGAAGAGTCAGGACTAGCTTAAGAGTTGCCTCACCAGATTAAACTGCTCAAAGAGTGAAGAATAAAAGATTAGAAGGCAAATAAAAATCTCCATGCAGATTGAGGAAAATTAAGGCTATCCAGACAAAACAAGAAGGAAATGAGCCTTCCAAGAGGGATTGCTATGCATTGGTGATAGCTCCTCCAACCCCTGCCTAGCAGTCATGACCTTACCCTTGTCCTCTGCCTGGGGAACACCTTGGGCTGGGAAAGGCACTGAGCTGCAAATCCCTGGAGGCTGAGCAAGTATTGAGGGGCTCATCACTGTGGGCTTTCCTGTTTTCTTACTCTTCTCTAAGCATCAGGTTTTGGTCTTTCCTCACCTCAGTTATTTAGTGCTCTGAATACTTGCACACGTGTTTCTTGACCCCCAACAAGGAGTGAGATGGCAGGAACTTGCTGGTGGCCCTAGAAGGCAGGTCTTTCGACTTGGAACAGTCTCCGCATCCCCTCTCAGTGAGGATGAGACAGACAGAGGGATGCCACAAGCCTAAGGGGAGGGACTGTGGGAATACCAGCTGAAGGGCCAGCACAAATTTGCTATCAGTCCTGAAAACTAAATAATACTGCAGCTGTAGACAAACACCAGGCAGATATCTTGGCTCTAGAAACTGCAACCAAGAAAATGCAGCCAGAGCCATCCAAACCAAAAAACTGGCTGTTGGCTTCAGAAGTTATACGAGAGGTAAAAAACATACGTATGTAGATAACCAACTCCTTGAGAAATCCTTTCTGTAACCTAATGAAATAAGACAAATCCATTACGATTCTAGAAACCTCTGCTCCAGTTCTTGCTCCACTGAACACTTGTTTACACAAACAGAAAAACTCTTAAGAAAAGACCCTGGAATAAACCACATCTCTAAGACAATGAACAAGTGTGAAGTTTGACTGTGCTTCAGATCAGCCTCAGTAGAAATGGTCTTGGCCTACCTCATCCCACCAGGACAGAGTGATTAGCAGGCCCCTGGCTCTTCCACAACCACATTCAGGGTGGGGCCAAAAGTTTCCTCTGGGACCTGAGAACTTTTCCAACTCTATTGAGTGAATGTTTTAGTACAGGCCGTATCACTGGCTTGTAGCTCTTTCTTACAGCAGAAAAACTCCAGAAGATTCCCTTCAGATAGTGTATTTTACAAGATTTTGCCTACTTGTCTTTGCTGATGCTATTAACTGTGCTGTCGTCCACCCAGACATTATCAATTCTTTTTCTTTCTCTCAAACAGACATTTGCCTTTCATATTTTATTGGTTCAATGAGCCACAAGTTGGAAAGGAGTTTTCTGTGCCCGGCAGGACTACAGATAGACAGAGGCCCAGCTGTTGGTGGGGTTAAAAAGATTCATAGACGTGTTTGTTCCTAGTATCTTTAGTTCATCGTAAAAACTGTAGCTGTATTTTTCCATTCCCAATTATAGATATGCCTTTCTTATAATCATCTTTCTTCAGAAACAAATGTACAAACTTTATCTCGCTTTTAGGATCATATCTTATGTATTACAGGCATTCAGAAAATAGAAAGTGCCTTAACACTTAAAAACGAATTTTATTGGGTATATTTAGCTTTTAGATAAATGAAGGAAATAATAAAGGTGACTGTTCTTCATTCCACACATTCAGTAAATTGAGCTTATATGATAACTTTCATAGGATAAATGTTAGTTTAAATTATCTGCATTTGACCTTTAAGCTAGTATTAAAATGCTAAACCAATTTATGCTGTTAAAATGCATTGAACAAATTATATGACAATAACTCTTATACAATGTGAAGCAATTTTGATGATCTTTAAAGATAGTGGATGGTATTTATGATAACAGCTCTAAGCGCCTTTATATCACAGCTGTGGTGAGGCTTAATGTGGCAGGAACTGTCAGACTGGATCAATACATGCTTTTCAGGCTTCTTTTGGTGCCATAATCCAGCCCCTGCAAGAAGTGACCTCATGAGCTGCCTAAGCTCTTGTTGTTCTTGTTCTGTTTTGTTAATTGAAGAATATCGAGGCTTATGAAAATGACAAAGCTGAGCAAAAGCTAATTACGAAAGAAAAACAATAAAACCAGGGGTGAGTCTAGGTCAGCTTTCAGTGGGAGTCCAGAGTCTACTATATTTTTTCTGCCATCTGTCTGCTGGTGTTTGAGAGAAGAAGCTAACATTTCTTGCATACTAAATTAGTGAGCAAAATCAAGCAAGTATTTTAGGTTTTTTTTCCCAGAGTAGCCTTTGCTGCTTTAAAAAGCAAACCATGAACTGACTGGGAGGAAGCTGTAGGTGACAACAAACAAGTTGCAGACAAATAAACCACTTGTCTTTCCTATTTATTTCTCTCTCATTTTGCCTGTGTCCCCCTCTTAACACCCAGCTTTCCTGCTGCCTTACTCAGCCAGGCGCAAGAGATGTGGGATCGGGCCCTTCAGCGACTGGAAGGCGCTAGCACCTTGACTTACTCCAGCTACCAAGGGCTGCAAGGATGACAAAAAGAAAAGCTTTTACTGTGGAGGTGGAAACATCCTCAGCAATGAGAGCGAACAGTGTTAGAAACCTCAAGGGAAAACATAACCTCGCTGCTAAACTGAATTTTTACTTTAATTTAAAAGCCTTTTGTACGGAAGCGCGAGGGCAGGCAGCTTAGCACGTTCATCCGCTCAGGACTCAGTTGACTGTGAGGAAAAAATATGACAGATCCCTAAGCCAGTTTGTAAAGAGATTGTCTAATACCTTTACAGAGTTGTCAAGTGACGGCTGCAAATAATTAGCTGCACCTTTTCTTAAGTGTTTTAGTAATCTACAATAGGTTGTTAGACATAAAAACACCTCTCACCGGGATCGCGGTCCTCATGCAAGGTCTAAAACTCCAGCAGGAATCGCGTCCTTTGCTGGTCTCAGGTTTAATTATGGCAGCAATTTCTCTGCCTTTGGGAAAGCTCTGCTACCCCAAAGCCAGATGTATTCCTTATTGGATAATAGCTCCCTTCGCTTTTCGTAGAAAATATTGTGCTGAGTCCAGCTGTACGTTATATATTTGAGATGGAGACACTAAATTAAAATATAAATGGACTACGTAAGTGACATGTGGTTGATGTTAATGCTCAAGAAACCTAGAAATAAGACTAAAAATCTACCCTAAATGCTTAAAAAAATGCCGTATATTTTCCTAGAGGAGGATTTCATGCCGGAGGAGTTTAGGTGTATGCCTTTAAACACAGGCTACTAATATTTTCAAACAATCCGTCCGAGTTTATAAAAACATCTTCCATGTTTCCATATCTTTTCTGCAACTAAAGTGTTTGGATAAAATGCCACTATTGAGATGTGGATGCGGCTTCCATTTTCTTATTCTTAAAATGCAGAGTGCAAGTGGAGTTCATTTTTCCCTTAAACACTGCAACCATGCCAGGAGTCCCTATGGTATACCAAGGAGGGCAGTCCCAACAGATAAGCAAATTTAGCTGAAGATCTCCCAGTATTATATATATGGACAGAATAATATATTTCTGCTTCCTGTTATAATAAAAACAATAACAGCATTGACGTGTCATTATCAAAAGTTGCTTAAACTATGGTGATCCACACAGACACTTAAAGAGATCTTAAAAAAAAGACAAACAGAAAGAGGTCTTAAAAACAAACAGAATGAGATACTGAAGTCCTGTTCAATAACTGAGACAGAAATCTTGGAATGCCTTAAGGATCAAGCAAAGAAAACTGACCCACAATGATTTTTTTTGGCCAGAAAGATTGAATCTGGATGCAAGGACAAAACTAAAGCAGGTAGTTTAGAACCGAGAGATAAAATTTGCGGTTTAGAATTTATTTCTGGTTTTTTTTTCAAGACGTTCTTAGATTTTGCAGATGATTTCTGCAAATGACTGGAGAGGAAGAATTTGGGAGTTTTCCCCACATGTGATTCATCTGGACTGGCGGGGCATGCTCATCGGTGGCAGCCCTGGGCCTGATGACTCTGCAGTACCACAGAAGAGAAAGGTCAGGATTACATTAAAGAAAACACAACGGTAAACAATACGACAGGAGGAAAAAGCACAGATGGCAAGGCTACCAAACCCACCAAGCAAAATTTTGTGCTGTCACGGTGCTGTCCTCGGTCTGGCGATCGCAGCCCCTCTGCTTGCAAGGTTTTATGGGGCATCCTACAGGAGCAAGCAGCCCAAGACCTGCCCACACGTGGGGCAGCATGTGCATGCAGGCATGCAGGCCAACTCTGCAGCTCTCTAGGGCCAGCTGAAGAGGGAAACCAGGGCTTGATGTTATCTCAAGCGAGTGTGGCAGGTCTGAACATCTCCAGGAGAGAGAAGCAGTGCCCACGCACTGGCTCTGCCCAAGCCCTCCTTGTCTGTGACCCTCACAGCCTTCCCCTGGGACACAGACGCCAGGTTACCCCCGTTGGCACTGAATCCAAGGCTTCCCAAATCCCACTTTCCGCCAGCCTTGCAGTGGCTGGCCAGTATCAGCCTCCACATGTTGCAGGGCTGGATCCTGGCCCATGTGTTTTCGCTGCATCTTGCGATGGAGAATTAACTGGGGGTTGAGGGCAAGTCTTCTCCATTCCATCTCTGCCAGGGCAGCCCACCCACCGCAGCGCGCCGAGCAACACACCCGCTCAGGGGAAGCAGGGTGGGCTTGTTTGGGTTTTGTGGGTTTTTCAGCTTCCGTCTCTTAACTCAGCTGAGAGAAAAGAAAAGGCTGTGTTTGCTGTGGTACTGTCTTTGTTCCTGTGCCTCCTCATCTTCCCTATCCCTGCAGCGCTCCTTTCCAGCGCTGGGAAATGTGCCTGGGGACACCCCACCGGGCATGTGCAATCCTACCTGGGAATTTTAGCCAAAGCTTTAGCCCAGGAGTTAATTCACATCCTTGGGTGAACCCTCACTGCTTCACTCCATCTCGGGCTCACCGGTTAAGAGTGGATTCAGTCTTTGATTTCCAGCTGCTGCCTCTCCACAGCAATCTGTCTAGGGGAGCATTCCTCCAGATGCTTGAGGAAACCAATACTTTATTTTTTTTTTAAAGGATTGAAGTTTATTTTGAATAATACTGATTATTAGTAGAATTGGAAAAGTCCACTCCTGAATCAAGTCCTTTTTTCCCTAGGCATTGCCCAAATTCAGAGTTCTTCCAAATAACTCACGGTAACAGTGATGTTTGTTGCCCACTATTCATGGGCTGAGGAGAAATTACTTCCAATCTAAACACATCTTTAATCTAAAAGCAAATATTACTTCACGAATCCAACACTGATCACATCTTTTTCCAACATGACAGGAACTGAACCCAGACAGACTTTTTTTCCGGGCTTATTAAGAAATCCTTTGAAGCTGGTGGTGACCCCTTGGAAAGTTTATGCAGAATAGCCATGCTTAAGGAAATCACGTTAGTGTCTGATAAGGAGACACATTTTAATTTCACTCCATTTATCTTTGAGGAAAGTGAGCAGTGGACAATACCCCACAACATGAGACAATGGAAGTGCTGTGAATTGGTAAGTCAAAGCTCTTTTTTTTTTTTTTTTTTTTTAATGCAACAAATAGCCAAATGCATCAATTAAGGAAGCTCCAGAAAGGAGCAGAAAACAGCATTAAGGAGGCAGAGAACACCAGGAGGGAGAGAGAGCAACATGTTAAAGCATCTCAAGAACTGCAGAGAAAAAGAAGTGTCAAATGAAATATACTTAGTGATGTGAAACGTACAGTCACCCAACATTGCTTTGCATTATAAAAACTAGAAGATGGCCAAAGAGGAATTTAAGAACATGTAAAATGGAATGAAATTTATAATGAACAGGAATTTCTGAAGCATGAAAAAGTAGTCTGCAAGAAAGAGCTCGACATGAACGGACATATTGAGCACTCTGGGTTGATGGGCTTTTCTTCTTGGTGTACACACACATGCATGCCAAAAATTAAAGCCTGCTTTCCACACCAAATCCTGGGCCCTGGTTCTTCGCACACTTCAATCAGTAGGACCACTCCCACCTAGAGCACTGAGAATGGAACTTAGAGAAACACAGCGTATAGTAATCTTCTGGAATCCATTTCCTCATGCTGGTCATACTGCTTCACCAATCTGTTTGCATGCAGATAATGCATATTTAGTTAAATATATATATTGAATGCTATATGGATTTATACATACTCAGAAAGCACTGGAAATAACATGCAATGGTAGAGCTGCATATACTTTGCCTAACTCTAACATTCCAGATTTTGGACCATGTACTATATTAAAATCACTCCCGTGTTTATTAAAATGAATTATGTTTTGTTATGTGTCCAACTTTAGAAAGTTTTTCATTAAATAACACTTCTAGATTTGAGGGCTTTGTTTTTCCTCTGCAGTCATCAAAACCGAGATATAGTGTGGTCAAAGATTTTAATACATTCGTAGTAATTTTGGGGGCTTTTTTGAAGCTAAGCTCTAAGTACAGAAATGAGTTACAGAAAAAAAAAAAAAGCTCTTCTCGTCATCTATATGCTCTTGGTTATTTGTACATACAACCAAAATACCAGCCAAGCCTCTGTGAGCAGACTTTGCTGTCTTTGGCTGACTGCTCCGTACATTCCTCCTCTTACAGGTTCTCGAAGCTCCCTCTGCAGTCAGCAAAATCACCTGCAGAGGACAATCCCTCCAGTGTCTTCTAGACACGTATTTATGGTCCACTGACTAGGAAGAAAGCCTAAACAGCTATCGTAGGTTTGACACCGAACTTTTCCAAATCAATGGGTAAAAGCAAGACAAAGTCCTCCCTCACTCTAAGGCCCTATTCAAACACAGATAAGAGCAGAGGGCTAGTGAGGGGCAAAGTGGGAATGCACACATTGCACATCTATATGCTGCAATTTTTTCTTATAATGATTTTTGTGGGAAATAGTACTATGAGAAAAACACATTCCTCTCAGATACACCTTCAGCTTCTGATGCACTTATCCCTTCAGGGTTGTTTTTTTTCAGGGAAGCAACAAAGTTGGACAGCACATCTTTTTTTTCTATGATGGGCAAAGAACATGAGGCTTTGTGCAGCTGAATCGGCGCTGGTTTTCTGCCTGTGGAGCCCTGCTGATGTCAGTACCATTTGACCTGGTTATAAGCCACAGATCTGGGTTTTAAGAGTTTATGCCTGCCACATATACTTTCACAGAACAATATTTTTCTTCATGATCCTTAAGGTTGTGTTTGTGCTTCGAGCTTCTTTAACAGCAGATTTTAACAGCAGCAACCAATTGCTGAAGAGGTAGGAGAAAGCTGGTTATTGTTTTCTGTCTTTTAACCTTTTTCTCATACACAAAAGCAGGAGGATGGGGCATTATTCAGAGTTGGTTATTACAAGGTAAATGCTTACAAGTAAAGATGTAGCAAGACAAAGTGAATGCATTTGTAAACTGCTGGTGGCTATGCCACAAATAATGCACTTGCCTTTTACACAAGTAACCCTTCATAGCGCATTTGTTCGCCGTGTCTCATAGGAGCAATAACACTGTGAGCCATACCTTTTCATGACTTTATTATTGGTAATCTTTGTTAGCCTGTCTCTCTTCATCCCCGATGTCAAAGTTACAAGGTGCACAAAGCTGCCAGGCTCCCAAGTCACACCTGGCCCTCGGAACATATCACACCTATGTGCTTGTATTGAAACTGGCTTCTTGTCACATTTTTTGCCTGGCCTCTCAAAATGCACCTTCCAACCTATGAAGCTTAGCACAGACTCACCATTTTTGTTCAACAAACTATTTCTGCCTTTCTGCCCCATTTGCTCTGTAACAGTACCTGGAAGAGGTCGCCTGGGGTCAAATCTTCCCAAATTACATCATAAGCTAGAATCTTCAAAATTTTAGAAATAAGGGAAAAGAGACAAAGACGACCTTCAAAATCTGCTTGCAGGTCCAAGTGCAAATTCTATAAGTCAATATGGCAGACTCTGAGCCCTAAATTAATTTTTGCAGCCTGAGATCGGATCAATTCATAGGATCTAAAACCTGCAGCTCTGGACTTGAAGTTGGGGACTGCTAAAAATATCTTGATTAGACACATTAGCAGAATTTAAAAGTCTGAGTAAATGTAATCAAGACCATTCTGTATAAATGTAGCTATGTGAGTTTGATCAGTGTTGGAGCTAGGTAAGGATCTTTTAAATAAAATATAACAGACATATACCTTTTTCAACACTGGGGTAAAACTGGTTTTGAAAAAACTAAAAAAAAAATTATAAGATATGCTTTTTTTCCCTGCTGAACAGTTTTCAAAGAGTAATCATTAATATTTGCATCGGTATTTTCCAATGCGTTTGCTGAATAAAGAGTGAATTTAGATTGTAGATACTTGAACTTTTCCTGTGCCTTAATAACATCAGGCAATTGGTCTCCATGTGGGGATTATCCATGGAAGCAATTATTTCTTCAAGGGAACCTATGATTTTTTTCAAGACCAGGAATAGGAATGGAAATGTTCTGCTGTGCTAATGTCTGTACCACAGTGCACAAGAAGAAAAAAGCCTGGGCAGAGCTTCCTGGTGTCCCACAAGCAAAAGCTCTACCTGGTTCCTGACTAAAAATTGAACATCTCGGATTTTATCAAAATCAACCGTTCACATCAGTCATGCCTATTACACAAATTATAACTTCAGGTACCCGGCTAAGTCCCTGGCTACAGGATCAGCCCCCAGAACATGTGGTCCCATATTGCTTTGCTGTATAGCAGGATTTGCCAACTACTTTTGAGCAACTAGAGAGAAAAAATAAAAGAGAAACCCTCCTACAAAAAAACCCCAGAGATTCATTTGAACCAAAGTCAAAACCTTCAAATTTCAAAGGTGATAAGAACAGGCCATGACTGGTCTGTCACTTATCGTGGTAGACAGAAACCACATGTTTCTCCAGGCTTGGAGATTGCTGCTCTGTTCATTCTTCCGGCTCTGCACTAACAGCAAAAATAGTCAAGGGAAGCCAAGATCACAGGTTTTCCTTTCTCACTATATTTGTGCTCTTTTAGTGGAGGAGAATGCTCTTTTGCTAACTCAGAGCTCTTGAAGATCATTGTAATCTGCAGAGGTAGGACTCCAAGCAAATTGTGTGCAGAAATAGTTAGGCACTCAGTAGTTGACGTACTTCATCCATTAAAAAAAACAAAAAAACCCGATATTTTTACAACTGTACTTTTTAAGTTTAACAACTGTTGTGTAACACATGCACCTGTAAACAAGGTGACAACACACACTGTCCCTGGAAAAGTGGGTTATATCAATGCCATGTGCACTACTGTGGAAATGAGCCAAGAGAAGAAAGTATAGAACTGGTAGGACTTTTTTCTTGTCTTTGCCTCACAGCTTTCTGCAGCTACAGAGTGACATGAAAGCCAGCTCTTTGGTAAGGAAAATCATTAGCGTTCCCCTGAAGTCAATAGGAATATGTGATCAGGGACCAGGAACTTTCATTTCATTCTAAAACTATGTGTGGAAAGACGATGTTGTCTATTAATCATGGAAACTGCTTCTGTCGATGCAATTTAAATAAAATAGTAAATACAGGATGGTGAATCAAAAGATTCCCTGGAAAGGTCAAAGCCTTATCATCCAAGAAGTGCAAGGTAGATACCTGGCCATATTTTTCTAATACTTAAAAGATCAACAAAATCACTCTGCTTTCCAATAGAAGAAAAAAAAAATGAAAAAATTAAAAAAAAAAAAGAAAATTCGACTGTGTAAACAGAGCTTGTAGTAGCATAAATGTCATCTGGTTTTGCAGTTTAAACATGTTCTGCTCAATTTCCTACACTAAAGATAGTTTATGAACCTTAGCCCACGATGTATGGTCATCATCCAGTACACTTCATGACAGCAGATACCTGGCAGGGTGCTCGTCTACCACTGGAGATACCCAGCTGATTTCTTTGATCTCCATTTTTCGTGTTCAGGCCATGTCCTTTTGGAGGGCAGATCTGTGTTACTGTACACCTCTATCTGTTTTCGATTTGAGTTAGGCAGCGTTGCTTTATGAAAAGGGATTATTTTTCAAAGTTTCAGAGGCCCCCAGGACATCTCAGTTCATGGAGGAAAGGAATATCCCCCTTTCACTGCTTTCCAAATAAGTTCCCACTCAAGCCATTTTCTTTATTTTATTATTTTTTTTTTCTCAGTTGTAATTCATTATCGGGGGCCTCTGCACACACTGCATCCTCTTAACAGCTCCATCTCAGAAGGTTGCTGCGAAAAACACACTACCCCTAAAAGGCCCCCTCCTCTTTATATGGCATGAATTACTG
This sequence comes from Baryphthengus martii, assembly GCA_013396935.1. Taxonomy (NCBI): domain Eukaryota; kingdom Metazoa; phylum Chordata; class Aves; order Coraciiformes; family Momotidae; genus Baryphthengus; species Baryphthengus martii. The sequence continues at coordinate 149,822 of VWZK01019573.1, forward strand.
CTGAGGAGGTCGTAGGGGGGGGAAAAAAAAAGAAGTGAAGAGGGATAGGAGGCATTTTGCTACTCTGAGGAAGCAGCTTGTGAAGAAAACGCTTTTCTCCACTGCTTGGGATGACTAGGGAGCCTGGTGGACCCTGGTTTGTTGATGCTCATGTGAACATGGTGATCCCTAAGGGCTGGTTGCCTTTCTCAACTCATCCTGCAATAAATTCACTACTGATGGTGCAGATTTTGTCCTTCCCTCCTCGCTGCCCTCACCAAAGTAGGGAAAATGACTCGATTAATTGCTCAGCGGTTGCAGGGGCTGCCTGGCAAAGGGGGTACTGCCCTTCTGCGCCAAACTAGGGATATAAACTCTTTCCCTGTGAGCAGAGCACATTATGGCTGTGTGCTGTGAGGCAGGGAAGTGCATGCATGCATGTAATAGGCAGCTGATCATTCCCATGACAGCTGCTGGGGGAGGTGGGGGGGGCGGAGCGGGGAAAGGTGCGCCCGCCGCCCCGCACCCGCGTGTGATCCCGCGAGGCAGTCAGGCAGGCGACCCTGAGCCCAGGGGATTTCTCAGCCCCTGAACCTGTTCTCAGATGAGGATTTCCTCCAATGGATACTGATATTCAAGGCGGCCGGTCACGTGCTTTAGTTCATTTGAACTGTTGGATTCACCAGATCTGCGCTGGCTGGCTGTTTAAAAACAGAGTGCGTTTCCAGATCTGCAACATAGGGGAGCTATCATTTAGTTTTTAGCTCTCTGGCAGAAGAAGATTATACATGAGGGTGAGCAGGTTAGATTTGACTGGATAATTACGTATCGTTTTGCATGAATAGAACTGTCACTGCTAATGACAGCTGCAGTGTGCTCCAAAATATTTGGGATTAAGTATGTTTGGTCTTCTACACCAGATGCATGTAAATATTTTTCAACATTTGTACGGATTTAGTCTATCTGAGCAATTTAATAAGTAATACGTACTTGAAGCAGTAATTCTCAAGATTTCATGGTCCTGAAATAACCGAACTGGTCTGTATTAGAAGAAAAAACCGTGAAGCACAAGAGGTATCTATCACCAGTTCTCCTCTCCAATTCTCTCTCCTCCTTTAATCAGATGAAAACACTTTGACCTCCAAACTGAACAGAGCCAAGCAACTTTTAGCTCTGGGTCTGACTCTGCAGGCTGAGCTCAGCTTCTCAGGACCCTGAGCAGGTATGTTCATGGCAATGGGCCAACCACAAGCCTTAGCAATTGCCAAGAACTCCTGAGCTCATTGTACTAATTGCAAAAGAGAAAGAGTTCTATTTAATTTTACAGCTATATGTAGGAACAGTGTAGGAGTTCTTGAAGCTACAGCTGAATTTCAAACTAAGTTGGGCCCTTCTGCTTTGATGGGTGCTTTCCATTCATTTTGTGGTGGATGAGCTTTCCTTCTCCGTATCAATTACTGTTACTGTGGTCATTTCTCTGACCCATTTCTGTGGGTAATGTTGTCAAAAGGCTTACTAGTATTTCTCCAGGGTGAAGCTGCTTATCAGGGATGTGTTAAAACCCTTGCCATAAAATAAAATACAGTAAATATAGTAAATATAGTAAAAACTATAAGGATTTTGTTTGCCTTTCCAAGAACTGTTTCTGAAGAACGGATGGAAGAAGGATTTGTGCAAAACGGCAGCTGACTTAGGTGATTTTTAGGTGTCTCAAAACTAGTTGAATTCTTCTCAATAAATTCCATTCTGTAAACATTGTAACTCTGAAAATCCGTCCCATTTACAGCAGAAAGAGCCTAAATACTAATTTTTTTCAACGTAAAACATAAAGATACATGTCCTCGTCATTCACCTGTACTTAATAGTGAGCTAGCTGCTAAAGAAAACAGACTCTTATCCAATGAGATACAGTCTCACGTTCTTTTCTTTCAAATAGTAATTTTCCTACACAATTTCTTGCTTGAGTTCCTGTCACTGCAACTTCAAATTCACTAGGAGTTGGCAGGAGGAGTCCCAACACAGAAAGACACGGTCTCTGCTCACAATATAATTTGAAACAAGATGCAGCATGTAGGTTTTTAATTTCATTTGTACTCATTAAAGCATAAGCAGTTGCTCGTTCACTGTATCTTGGCACACAAGATGGATATATAAATTGGTCTGGGAATAGGGAAATTGGGCAAATAATAGCAGCTGTAAGCAAATACCCATTTTGAAAAGTAGACTACTATATCTAAGCAATTCCTGTCTGCTATTTAAGGTTGTGGGGTTTCAAATTGTGATGGCCCTGTTTTGAATGGGAAAAGCAGAGATGGAAGATTTGGAATTGTTTCAGTACAAAACCAACCTGACACATTCAATGGAGCTTATTTATATTTTACGAGGACAAACAAGAACACTCTGCAACAGGCAACAAGAGCAGGAGGAAGGCAAACCTGGCAGAGGTCGCTGTTGCCCCTCTACTCCACTCTGGTGAGACCCCACCTGGAGCCCTGCCTCCAGTTCTGCAGCCCCTACTACAAGAAAGATCTGGACGTGCTGGAACGTGTCCAGAGAAGGGCCACGAGGATGATCCAAGGGCTGGAGCACCTCTCCTATGGAGACAGGCTGAGAGAGTTGGGGTTGTTCAGTCTGGAGAAGAGAAGGCTGTGAGGAGACCTTCTGGTGGCCTTCCAGGATCTGAAGGGGGCCTACAAGAAAGCTGGGGAGGGACTTTTTAGGATGTCGGGTAGTGATAGGACAAGGGAGAACGGATCTAAACTAGAGGAGGGTTTAGATTGGACATTAGGAAGAAGTTGTTCCGCATGAGGATGGTGAGACACTGGAAGAGGGTGCCCAGAGAGGTGGTGGAAGCCCCATCGCTGGAAGTTTTTAAGGCCAGGTTGGATGGGGCTCTGGGCAACCTGGTCTAGTGGGAGGTGTCCCTGCCCATGGCAGGGAGGTTGGTACTCGATAATCTTCAAGATTCCTTCCAACCCTGACAATTCTATAATTCTATGATTCTGTCTCATGGTCTTGATCCAAATTCCCTTACTGCCCTGGCTCCTCCCACACTCTCTGGAGATGAGCAGACCATCATCCCCTTCGAGGACCTTCCCAGCAGATTTCAGTGCCCTTCTCCAGATGTATTTCCACAGCGATCCAGTGGAGGTACGTTTCTTTTGCCATTGCTGCCAGCATTAAGCTTTCCACCAGCTTCAGCAAGCTCTGGGGCAGGCTTTTAGAGGATGGTACCACTCATTTTTCGATCAGTAGCAATCCTCTACCTCATTTCAGAGATTCAGGGAAAAGAAAAGCTCTTAAAGCAGAAGTTGCCAGGGTGTATTGAGTGCAGAACCATCCTTTTAGTGCTCTACTTATTCACTACAGTAAACAATGCAATTTAAAATAATTTCCAAATCTCAATTTAGAAAAAAAAAACATATCTCCTCTTTTAGCCATTACTCTCACAATGGAAAGCTGCCTCAGAACATGTTACATTTCAGAGGAGCCTGTGAGATTTTGTTTTAATGGGAAGCTAAATGAAATGTTTAAATTTCAAATCAACAACAGAACATGTTCAAAGAGCTATATTTATAGGGTTTAAGTGAAAAATGCTCTGGCACTGCTTTTAAATAACGCTGGCAAGCAACGGAGGGAAGAACACCACTCACTGATTCTCTGCATGGCTTAGTCCACAGCCTTATACAAGGCTCGTGTTTAATGTGAGTTGTTGGCTGTGATACTTTGGTTGTAGTGCTATAGTGGAATTCACTGTAGGCAAAGGCTCGTGATGCTAAACAAAGTGGACAAAAGGCTTTTACAGAATAGTAAAAAGAACAAGTCCCCATTTATGACTTAAAGTTAAATGTCCTCAGCGAAGATGTTACTCGGTAAATAACTCTGTGGGAAAACTTGTAAAATATAAATGCCCAAGCAAGCTGGGGAAAGCACCGAGGTGATAGGAAAACCTTAAAGAGTCAAGAAGGTGAAAAAGGACACTGTGTCTTGCTCAAAGCTCAGAGCTCTTTGCTGAATTACTTCTCTTGCTGCTCTGATTTCTCATGCAGCCAGGGAAGCAAGGTTCCAGTTTCAAGTCTGCTGAAACTATGCTGGGTTTTTATGTCCAAATAAAATGACACTGAGATTGCATTTCTGGGGTGAACATGCAGAAAATGGCTCAGAAATAGAAACAAAGGTAGACAGACTGTGGGCAAAGAGGCAGAATACGAAGAAAGAAAACTGTGAATGAGAAATTAAGGACAGAAGCTCTACGATGCAATCTAGTTTTTCAGTAATCTTCCAAATTTAGTGAGAAAAACTGACAGAAGATGAAAGCTGAGGGTGAATTTCCTGATCCCCAGAGGAATCCTGGTAGGAGTACCTGCTACCAGCTGAAGAAAGTTGCCATCCTATACCAGGTTTCATGCATCTCAAGCAATTGGCCAACAAGTGTTTGTAGCTATAGTGTATTTCCTATACCTATTTATATTCCTGTTTATCTGTTTTTCTATCAGAGTATAAAAAAGGAGACAGTACAAGGAAGTCACGGGGAATGGCTTAATCTGAAGCAAATGAAGAGCTGATACAAAGCTGACTATCATCATCACTAAGAGGCCAAAGTATGGAACAAAGTATTCTGGGAGAAGATTTGAAAGCATTAATGTTTTGCAAAAATTAAAGTGAATCTAGTTTGGCTTGTGGGATTTTATTTTTTTGTTATCAATTCTACAATTTTTAGCCAAAATCTTCATTCAAAGAGTTTTTAGGATTCTTTTAATGACGACTAAATTTGTGCTTTTATGAAATAATAATAAAAATTCAAATTGAATAAAACCATTTTTGATCATGCCAATATTTAAATAATAGGGATTTTGGTTTTTTAAGAAGAGGAAACCAAAAAATTACCCTGCCAAGATTAGTCTGGGTTCACTTTTCAGTGCTTCAGTCTTTTTCTATAGTGCTGCCTAATGGTATAACATCATTATCTTCCCTTTAACCATAAGATCTCTAGGTTTAAATCAGAAGGTCACGTCACCTAAATATTATTCTCAATGGTGTGAATAATTGGCTTGCTCATTGTCTGCTTGAGTACTAAAGGAAAGGTTTTGCCAGGAGAAAAGTGTGGACCTGAGTGAACATCAGGTTCTCATGCTGCCGGTACTCACTTTCTTAGGCCATACAATCAATGCTGTAAAATTGCTGCATTCCCCACTTCTGCCTCACTGAGAGAAGCTTCCATGTCACCTCCAGTGATGGAATCAGGATAAATATCAGATCAGCCACAAAGGCCCAGGACTGAGATTTAAGTCTATCCATTTTGGAGTTAGGCAAGGCAGGTAGTTTTAACTCTATATCAAGTTCAACAGTTTGAAACAATCCTCTTTACAAACTGTGTTTGTGTGAAGGAGGGAGAGGAGAAAGAAATAAAAATCTTATTTCTGCTATGGAAGTGACATTCTCTAATAAACTATTTTGAAAAAGAAATCAAAAATGTTCTTCCTTGCAATAAGTGTTTCACTGTTAAACTAAAAACTTTTCTCCAGGCACCAGGAGCTCCCCCTGGAATGTGAGATCTACACAGTGTCACTTCTGGTTATATTCCCCAAGGAATATAGGATGTACTTCTGATGATCCTGGTTGCCAGGCTTTGGAAACTTGGGACTCTGGGACTTCTAGCTCTATAATCATCCTGCCAGGGAAGGGAGAAGATAGCTGGTGTCAAGAAGGTGGCAGAAAGGAACCGAGGCAAGTTCTGTCAGAATTAAAATGTTCCCACAAATTCAGATGAATTGTAAAAATGTCCTGATGGGCCCTAGAGGTGAGGCTGCGTGGCTTGGAGGAGGTCAACATGGACCCATCCTCTGTGGTTCCCTCCTCACCACAGTGCAGATCGGTGATGCTGGCACCTGAGCTGCAGCTGAACCACAACCAGCTTGCTCTGAGCACGGACTCAGCAAGTCTGACATCAACAGGAACGTGCCCTTAAGAACCATCTTTTAGAGGTGTTACTGAGCTTTGGCATTTTCCCCTGCCAGCTGTTGAGAGTTTTTCCAAGCTATATGCAAAAGTCCTTTAGGGAAAGGATTGTAAAGATCATCCCTAATGAAAAATTACGTTTCTTTCTTCCAAGCAAGAGGAGCCTAATTCATCCTCTCTATGGGAACATGCCATAAAACCTCTTCTCCTTTGCTTTCTCGGTGTTACTTTCTCTAGATGCCCGACAGCAGTAACAGCTCTGATGTGCAAGGAGTGTGTCACGGGTGCTACACCCCGTTTGCACAAGGGCAAAAGGAGAGGGCACTGTGACCTGGTACATCTGCAATGAATCTGATCCTGCTAAAGCTGAAAAGCTTCGGAGGTGACAAAGCTTCAGAGGTGCTAAACTGATCCTCATGTATCTCTCCTGAGACAGGTAATGGAGAAGGTGCCCCAGCACAAGGCTCTATGACCACAGGCAATTTGGGTTTTAAAAGCAGGAAAAGTAAAACCAGAAGACTCCAAATGAACAAATACCCGGTGAGGAGACTCGAGCAGAGAAATATGGAAATGGCACGAGTTAAATGTGAGTATTCAGCAGCACGTCTGCTGAAAGAGTAGGGTGATGGAGGAGCTTACGGTATCTGCTTCTGTCATTCACACGATGGTGCAGTTCCCCACAGGGATGGTGTTTAATTTGAAGCTCACCTTTGCTAAACATTTCCTACAGAAGATGTCACAAGGTAAATTGAACAGCTAGATGTATAATCAGACAGAATGGCAGACTAAAATAATTAAATACGGGCAGCCCCAGGATGCTCCCTGCTTAATGTAGAATGCTAATTGGGATTCGAATACCACACGGTGCGTGGGGAAGAAAGGCAGTGTAACTAATGTACCTGTGTGTTGTGTGTAATAATACAGAATGAGACCTTGAGGGTACATTGTCCCCTGAGGATTTCAGTCTGCCAACAGCTGATACCAATAACAACAGAGAAATGTATTTTCCCCTGATATTTTTCCCGACATATTCTATCCCAGTTCCTGCTTCGCTGACATCTGTGAGAAGCTTTAAGAGTGATATTGTACCCTGGAATTAAATGCAACTTATAAAGCATGGATGTCATCTTTTCAGTTGCAGAAACTCAGCGGGTAGGATTGTGATACCAGGTTTTATAAAGCCCTGCTTGGTTGCTTTCATCCAGTTGATTTTAAAAATTTAAGCTACTTTTGTTATATGGAAGATAGTTTTCCTAATATGATTTTATGATGCTTCAGTTTTTAACAGCTGCAGTTTTCTGACTTCAAAGTAGATGGAAGCAGACTGGTTTTGAGGTAGAAATACTGTTAAAGACTTCTTTTTAAAGAAATGAATAAATACATTCATGTTCACATTTTTGTCTCAAAGCAGCTTAATGGCAAGTCCTGTATTTATTTTATTGTAATTATGGGGGTTTTAATATTTATTTATTTTTATTGTCAATATATTTAACTGGTAACTAATAAAATATTTTGAAATAAATGATGCACAAATATTTAAACTAAATCACGGAAAACATTTGCATCAAAAATACAGCATGTGAAAAACACTCCTTAACCAAAAAACATTTCCACCTCCACCCACAAAAAGCAAAACCAAAAATGAAAGACTAGTTGTAGTGCATACAAGGAAATATTGTGGTCTGAGCAGTGCTTATATATTTTGGATTGTGTTACCTCGACTCTTGACAAACAATATTTCACTGTTCTTTGAGTAGATAAAAGGAGCATTTTGGAAGTAGAGTACTACTGAGTGTGAATGGGTAGAAAAATTATGTCCATATGTAGATATTTGAGATGCTGCTCTCAATATTAAAAAGAAAGTCTCTTGAAATTGGTATTCCTATTCCTTAAAATGCTGCTCTGAATACACAAGCTACAAGTACAGCAAAATATTTATTTTCATGCATAGGCAGACTACATCAGAAATAGTGTTCTTCTGCAGAATGGAGAAAAGTCAGTCTAGAAATGTCATTCTTTTCTCCAACTACCTAGCTAGAGGAAGGTGCCCAGGCCAGGATTTACAGGTATCTATGCCTCTAATGCTGAAATGAAGAGTATGGTCATCCTGTGCTGTTCCTCTGAAGATAGTCTGCATGAAACCAGACATAAAGGGTGAGACTGAAGATCTCAGAGGGGCAGAGGTGATGCATAGGTGCCAGGACATACATAAAGCTTAGAGCTGAAGCTCTACTGAACAATGTTCATTCACAGACAGTCTGGAAGCAAAGGGGCTTCTCCACTGCCAAGAGAAATCTCCAACCTTCCCTGACCCTAAACCGTGACACCTTTCTCTCACAATTCCATCTGAGGACATTGGCTCACTGTGGATCACAATTACTGACCTTAGACATGTAGAAGTAGTGTAATCCAACAGAAACCAGCTGTCGGGTCCAAGGAAGATAGTCATTTGCTTATTTTTTCAGAGACCAGTTTTGGGTTTCTTCAGTCTACTTTTATTATCTTTTCCTGAATACTTCTGCCAACAATGGAAAAAAAAAAAATTGGTTAGCAGCATCACGATCAATGGTGTCCTGCTGAACAATTTCATTTTAAAGCCATGTTACTATTTATTGTAGTGTAGTTAAAGACAGCAAGCTCTGCAGTTTAATCTCATGTTAATATTTCAGGTTTTGAAAGACCTTCATAAATAAGTCCCATAACATAACAGATATGTCAGCACTTTTTCAGATTGAGTCTTATCAGATAGTTATCAAACTGGACTTTCAGTGCAATGAACTCCATCAACAGTGATGGGAGCTGGTGTATTTTTAACTAAAAATGGACATTCTTTGAGCTGGCCACCATGTGTAATTAATTTCCTCTAATTCTGTTTGAATGGCTCACTTATTCATAAAGAAAAGGGAGAGGGAGAGGGAGAGGGAGAGGAGATCCCTCGAATGACTCCAAAGAAGAAATATTTTGCTGTCTTTAAAAACAAAAAGACTTCAAGGGACTAGCAAGTCACATTTCCTATGTAAGGAACTTCCTCAGACCGTGGCAAGAGCTCTGCCCACAAGGTGTACAGGCTTGAGTGAAATACTCAACGGTATTGTTGTATTTCCCACCAATATCAAGGAGAGCTGGTTACACACGGGACTGATAATCTCAGCTAAGATGGGCAATACTGCTACCAGTACTATCTTCAGCAATATCCATTATCAACAGCCTAGTATTCCTGATCTTCAGAGGAGATGGCTGTTCCCATTCCTTCTTTAAAGAGTTTGGCCTTTAATTTCAGTACTGGGGGTTTTGACTCTTATGAATCCGACATTTCTTCCTTACGGAGTAAAAAAAAGAAGAGTTCAAAATGAACTATTCCTTCATCACTAACTTATGGCATCTCTCATTCTCATATCCTGCCTGCTAAGGCATTTTCAGCTCACAAACACTGGTAGCAGCCAGAAATAGAAAATGCTGACTGAAAGGCCCTGCACTATAGGGGTAAGAAGAAGGGATTGAAATATGTTCATTCTAACAAATAACAATTATTGTTTTAAACTATTTACTGAATAGCATAGTAATGCCCAACAGGCATTTTAGGAACTGGCAACAATAGCTAAAATCTGCTTCCCAAAACTCAGAATAACTTGTATTCTCATTGAAACAATAACAATTTTCGTAATGGATAGGCCTGTCGAGTAGAAAGGAAAAGACTAATTCAAATAATGATGATTACAATATGCACCAGATACGAGCAGACAATGTCACATACATAAATTCTCTTCCAGTCTGTTCACAGCTATTCCCTTTGGTGTTATCATCTCATAATAAATTTTGTTTACATTCTCTTACTTGAAATCTCTTTATTGAGAAGTCTCAAAATACAGTACAATGCTTTTTGGAGATCTTTATTAAGAAAAAAGATTGTAGTGGATTCTTTGTGCTAGTGTATTTTGTTAAGTGAAACACCAGGAAACCTCTGATGATCTTGGAGTTGGCCTCATTGTTCTCTAAAGCTTCTTGAGGAGAGGAACTGAAGAGAGAGGTGCTGATCTTTTCTCCCTGGCACTCAGAGATGGGATGTGTGGGAATGGTTCAAAGCTGCACCAGGGGAGCTTTAGACTGGACATTAGGAAGCATTTCTTTCCCAAGAGGGTGGTCAAACACTGAAACAGGCTTCCCAGAGACGTGGTCAATGTCCCAAGGCTGTCAGTGTTTAAGAGGCACTTGGAAATTGCCTTTAATACTGTGCTTTAACTTTGGTCATCTCTGAATTCGTCAGGCAGTTGGACTAGATGATTGCTGTAGGTCCCATTCCAACTGTAATATTCTATTCTATTTTTTCTCTGCTGTTCTGTTGAACATTTTATGTAGTAGCCATAGATACAAGAAGACAAAATCAGCTTCTCAGTCATTTTCCAATAAAGAGAGAAAAGAAGTGCCTTTTGTGTAATCATCCACTGCCCTGGCTAAGTCACCACACCATACACAACTTGCAAAACACCACCTGCCTCCACTTTCCATCAGGATGACTTAGTCCAAGTCAGAGCTGATTTAGAGATATTTAAGTGCAGGAATTATCAAGCACATGCACTGACAACACTGTGGGATGCTTTCTGTTATCTTGAGCACGTATCCTTCTGGAGGGCAGCAAGCACTCCACCTGAAATGACCATGCCTGAAATGACAGTAATATCCTGTGCTTGACCACCCTAGATCTGCTCTAATAGATCAACCACAGAAAACTGTTGTCAGTTCACCTTCAAATGTTTGACTCATCTTGCCAGACCAGAACATTTTCTGCATAATACTCGACATAGTTTATCAGCTGATTTATCAACAATTCCCAATTTGTCAACTGATTTATTAATAATTCAAGTATACTCTGAGAAAAATTGAGAGAATGAGCACTTGTAGGCAATAGGCACAATGCTCTCCAAGGATCAGCTGAAGGACCTTATTTCACAATCAAATACTTCACTGCACTGTGGTCACATTGGTTGGAGAGCCAAGCTGTCAACTTCAAGACAATATAGATCTAGTTTAGTGTTTACTTACAAGTAGATGTTCTGCACAAATCTATGGAAGAAAATAATACAGATTTTGCTCTGAAATGTGAAATAAGTTACTTAAAATCCATGACCTCAATGTGCTTCAGAGAAATGTTTTTAAACTATGTGTAGTTATTTTTTCACACTTGCCTCCAGCCACAAGGTCAATGGTTGTATTTTTCATCATGCAGGTAATACATAGGGAAAGGTAAGCTTGAAGTATATGTGCAGTGAAATATTTAGCCAAACAAACCCTACCCTGGATTACTTATGGATAGAAAATACTGTTTAAAAGAAAGATAAAAATATCCCCTAAGAGAAAGAGAATTTTCCATGTGCTGCAAAAATGTACTATGCTCCTTCCTCTGCTTTCTCCTTCACCATTCTGATTTCTAATATACCCTTAAAATATTTAGAAGTTCTTCACTGAAGGACTTTCTGGCTTCTCTAACTTTCAAAACTCTTAAAAATTTCTTTCTCCTGCTATTTAATAGCATCATATAATAAAGCACATGCATTCCAGCTGTCACTGGTAGTTACATCAGGCTCTATGTGATTTAAGACTCATGCATTATGTTCATTCTTTGTATTTATTCTAAAAAGACATTTACAGAGTTTTAAGGAGGCAATTTCACTTACCCTATCTTTGCTCCCTCTAGTTCATAACCCAGTAGGTTAAAAAAAAGTCACTGCTCTGACAGAAATGAGGATCAGTTGGAAGCTGAATTTTACAACATGAGAAACTCTGATGGAGATCTACACATGGAGGTGTTCCTCAGTGGCAGTGTTGCAAGGCTCCAGCCGAATTCCAGCTAGAGTCAACACTATGAGTAGACTCTGTTTCAACAACAGCATTCTAAATTATTTTTTACCACTATAAACAAGCGGTTGTTGTCATGCGTCGCCAAAAAGATGAGGTTCAACAACACAGCTTTGCAGAACAAAGCAGAGAAGTGCTGCATTTTGTGTGTGAGATTTTTAGAATCCTGTAATTTTCAGTTTAATAGTAGAACCACTAGAAAAGAGTTTATTACAATTTATGAAGTGTTGCCTTGTTCTTTGCTGAACTGCTTCCCGATTCAGTTAATAACCTTTGTTCAGCATTTATTTGGTCGCTTTTAAAAGAAGACGAGAAGATTCTATTCTTCTGTAAACATTACATGCACCTCTCCCTAAATCAAAGAGATTTATCTGTGCACTGCAAGAAGGTAAAGTGACTATGAGCTTTGCAAGCTGCACCTGAGGAGTCGTTTAGGATTTCATGGCATAGAACCTATGTTATAGGACCTTATTGTATAAAGATCTATGTTCTGGAATGGATCCAAGATTTGACATAGCCTGAGCAAATTCACACACAGCCAGTAGTGGGATCAGCACCAAAGGCAACAGCTATGGACACATTGCTTCAGAAACCTCTCTAGAATAGCTCATCTTTGCCAAACAGCTCAAATCCGTGGAGAGACAGATTAAGGATCAAGAACCTTCTCACTCTGAGGAATTCCAAACCCACCTTTTGACAAAAAGAGGAAAAACCCCAGGCTATCAGCTGGGCTGGGCAGCAGGACAGGAACTAACAAGCCCTTCTGCTGAAGTAGTACCATTGTTTCCTCTGGTGTCCAAAAGTCAAAGCATCATCAACAGGGCAAGTTAAAGGGGATTGGACTGCACAGCCTCATGGTTTTGGCACTCATCTGTGAAGATGGAATTTGGCCCTGCTCCCAAGATTATTCCCATTCACATTATGCAGCTCTAAAATGCAACCAGCGTCACAGAGCAGCTGAAAAACCACCAAATGATCAAAGACGAAGGTCAAGCAGGACAAAAGATCTGGTATTCCTTTTCCACATTAGGTCCCTGCTGCTGTGTTGTAGGAACAGACTTCTTCCCACTTAACGCTTCTTTAGAACCTTGAATCAGAAGCCTGAACTCCCTCAAGGAAAAGACGAGAAACGCCCATGAAATTTTTATCTGTTGATAAGCTCTTAGGCCTTTAGAGACATCTGACTATTAATCAATCATTCAAGAGAGAAAGGTGGCTAATTTAAGCACTCTAAATCCCCTACTATATCTCTTCTACTAAACCATCTCTTCTGCTGGGTTAATGCAAAGCAAATTACTTTCTGTAATGTGGTGTCTATCTATGAGCAAATCAGGGGGGAAATAATTTTCTTAACATACATAAAACATGCCATCACTCACCATCAGGTATGCTGCAAATATACTTGAAATGTAGTTCAGTTTCTGTAATCTCTACCCTATTTCTTACCATTTTCTCCAGAGGAAATAAAGTCTGCAATCTTCTGCGATGTTGAATTTCTGCTATGCCGCAACAGTGATGTGGAAGGGACCCCTGGTATCTACAAAATCATAGAATCATAGAATCGTTAAGTTTGAAAAGGACCTCCAAGATCATCAAGTCCAACCTTCTACCCAACACCTCCATGACCACCAGACCATGCCCAAAGTGCCACATCCACCCGTTTTTTGAACACCTTCAGGGATGGTGACTCCACTCCTTCCCTTGGCAGCCTGTTCCAATGCTTAACTACTCTTTAAGCAAAGAAATTCTTCCTAATATCTAATCTGGACTTCTCCTGGCACAACTTGTTGCCATTTCTTCTTGTTCTGCCATTGCCCATCATTCAAGTGCATACACTTACAGAGCAGATCTGCTGCAATTGCACTTGCTTCGTAGATCTAAATATGCTGCATGTGCAAAGCAGAGGGCTGTGACACGCTGCAAACTTGTCTAACTTCTGCTGTACTTTGACAACTACATGTAACAGGCAGGCCTTTTAAGCAGCTTATTCTGGACTCTGGTTTCAAGCCACCATATATGTGAAATTAGAAGTAAGAGATGGTTTAGTATTCTTCAACAAGAACTACCATGTTGACTTCAGTCACTAAACTCACAGTAATGCAATAGGCAGAAGCTCAACTGTTAGAGAAGATTGTTTTTTCAGACAAAACACTGTGCTGGAGAGCACTGGATCATTTCAGGTATTTTCTTCATTTTACAAAGTACTACAGTAAACTATGGACATATGGATATGAACTGATCTGAAGTGAACAGATCGCAGCCAGAATTCTTCTCTCATCTGGTGTAGATTCATTGGCTTCAGTGGAACTATTCTGGATTTACAGTGATGTAATTTGGAACAGCATCTGGCTTCAGATACATAAGAAGGGCTCGTTGTAATGGTTTATATCACTGACTACTTATTGCATACTTCTGCTATGCTTTTCTTTGCTCTTACTAGCTGCACATTAGTGTTGGGTTTACATCTTTCTCTTGCATTTCACCTAAGACCGGTAAAAACCTCACAGAATAGGAAGAGTATACATTTCCTGCAGATCACCACTGTGTGGCAACTCTCATAATTTAGTTAAAAACACAACCTGCAATTATCTTCTCTTTTTCACTCTGAATATGACATCATGGAACAGAGATAAAGGAAAAGGTCTCTCTGTTGCGCCTGCTCTTCGCATAGAGCGAGTCGGTGCAGCAAGCCAGTGGCATTTACCTAGCAAACACCCTTTAATTCATGCAACTTTTCCCATAAAACCTCCTGCCTTCTTTGAGCAAAAGTGTGCTGTGTTGACAGGTATCCATTCTAGTCACCTTAGCACAGGTTCATTATTCTTCTCCTACAAAGAAATAAGTACAGGGCAGAACCTCCCTCCTTTCAAACGTGTGTCCAGACTCTTCATTCCAATGCAACGCGCACTCAAAGTCAGTGCAGAGTAAAAAGGAGAGGTAAACTGAAAACTCCTAAGCCCCTGTCACCCTGTGGATGTCTTTAAGAAGCCCTTTTTGCATTGCAAGGCTTTCAACGTCATGGTGAGTGTGCCCTGGCCACGTGCTTTGAGTACAGTCTTCTCCGCCTTCAGAACCTGTTAATAGGATGTTTTGAATTTTAATGGAAGAGGGTCTAATAAAACTGCCAGGAAATGGGGAATAAATATGTAAATACACTAAATGCCATTAAGAAATCAAGTTTTTCTATTATACCACACGTGCAACAGTTGTTTTCTGTTATGTATTGCAAAACTATAGCATCTGAACTTTTAATGGCAAAGCCATACTTTGGAAATATGTTTCTGTTTAATGCTATGACACTTGTTTTTCCAGATTTAAAATTTAATTCAAAGTTCGTAATTTACTTTATTAATGTTCGACATGTAATTAATATATTGGTTTAGTCCACATGGCCACAAGGACAGTTGTGGTAGCCAAAACCAATATTTGTATCATTTGCCTTTCTTTGAACTCCTAATTGAGTGGTGCTTGCTTCAACAAAAACTAATATTACAATTGACTTTATTTCATATTTACTTTATTTCATTACAGCTGGCTTCCTTTTAGATATTTCTTTTTTCAAAACCTACTCACAGAGAAAATAGAAATGGTATACTATTATCTTTTTTTTAAAAGGCAGCTCCATCCATCATAATGGATTACAAATTTGTCACCTTGAATCAATTTTTGTTCACAAGTTCAAAAGGAAATATAAGTGCTTGAGGGCCTAGAAATATTTATTGTACATGTGGATATTATTAAAGTTTATTGAAATCCTTCACCAATGAGAATTGTTTCTGTTTTGTTTTGCAACACGTACAGCACTGATGTTAAAAAGCCAGTGTCTTTATTGTCTAGAAACTGAATTGGCAACGCAGCCTTGACTTTGAGGACTACCAATTCTGACTGGAGATACTAACATATTTATGCAAGCATTCATTTAATTAAGACATGACAACTTCAGCTTGCCCAATTTAGTAAAAATGTGTTTCGACATAGTTTCTTGTATAACATTTTCCCATGATGACGTCTATTTTCAAATAAAAACTGCTTCTGCTAGCGACATCGACAGTAATTCACTTAGACTCTTTCCCTTGTACCAGAGCAAAGAGGGAAAATGGAAACTTAAGATTCATGGGAGTCTTGGTTTAAGACTTAGTGACAAGACTGCATCTGGTATCAATACACTTCCTTGGGATCTCGACCACATCTTTCAAAAAGTGGTAAGTTCCGTCAGAAGGACACATCTTGCTGGCTGCTAACGGCAACCTCTGAAATACTCAGCCTGGGCAGGGGAGGAATGCAGAAATCCTCTGCTGGAGGCAGAAAATGAAACTACATTTTTAACTACGTTTTCATTACTGGCGTTAACAGGAAGCTGAGCTCTTAAAGCTCCTAGTAAGATGTGCTTTCTTTTCAACCGTACAGCACAGCATCAGGAGTTAATGTGAGGCGGAGTTTTGTTCGTTTTTTTTTCTTTTTCCCCTCATTTTGGACTAATTTCTTGTTCTACTAAATTAATTAAGCCCTTGGAAACATTCTCCCCTTTTAAAGGAAAAGATTTACAACCTCAGAAGGAAAAAAAAAAATCAGATCAGTTGTTGCAAGCAGGAAGACAAACCATACTGGGAATCAGATGTGACTCTTCGATGGGTGAGGAAGCCAGCTCAGGCAGGGCAGCGTGGGAGCCGGCAGTGGCCTGAGTCTAAATTTCACTGCTTCCCATACAACATTTGTTTTGTTAAAGAGCAGGACGTATTGGTGTCTAATGAGTTTCCACTGGGGCTTTAGAGGGTGAGTTTGTGTTTTACTTTCTAAGCTGGAGAAACCTAGGGAGTATCTTCCGCAAGAAAAAAAAAAAGAATATTTCATGATTTCACATGTTTGGAAGTGGAAGTCTAGGCAGGGCTACCTGTGAAAGGCATTTTACTTAAAAGCAGGGATGTCTCAAAATGAGGAACAGCTTTGTATGACTAATGAAGATTAAGCTGAGATTTCACACAGTCTTACCAGTGACTTCTGCTATTTCCACATTAAAGAGTCAGTGTCATGCCAGCTTTGTAAAAAAATTTTCTTTTCAAATACATATACATACAAAAAAAATGTTTTTCTTTTAATCTGAAGAACTTTAGACAGATGATTCCAATGTATGTGCTGCATTATGACATTTAATTTGGGGCTTTTAAGTTCCAGTAAGGATGTTTCATGTGGCTTTCTTAGCAACAGCAGACTTAAATCTGGTTTAACTGGCCAAGCTAGATGTCTTTCATCTGAAAGCATCTTTAACTTCCATAAAGTTGCGATCCTAATTCCAGCTCCATTTGTCCAGGGATATTAGGATTTGACCATAAAGACACTTAAATGCATGGGTTGGCAAGTGCCGCCAGGTCTATGCTGTGAAATTTGTCTAAAATAGCTGTGTCTGAGCCTGGAAAATCCACTCTTACCACTTTTCAGCCCAGTTCCTAGTGCAATGGGTCCCTAGCAAGAAAAAGGGTCCAAGTTGGTGTCTGACTGAAGGAGAGGTGGTTCCACTGGCAAAAAACCCTGCTCCTGCAAAGCACAGTATGCTCCTACGAGGGGTCTTGGATCAGACGGCAAAGCTGAACGACAAAGGGTTGGTAGGAGAGTCAAGACTTTGAGTCAGCTGAATAATCTAGGATTTGATCCCATTCAAAGACACCCCTGTGCTGTTTCACACATTGTTTCATGTCTGTTGCTCTGTTAGGGTGGACACCCTGCCAGTTTGAGTTTTGTATTTCCATTTGGATAGCTGAACACTGAAATAAAAAGTAATAATAATAATAAAAAAATCATCTTATGGAGCTACCCAGGAAGATGTGCACCAAGTGGTGCCTACTCTACTGCCTATTTAATTCAATCAACATTAAGTATTCAGTCTACACATGGATCATGTCAGGACTTCAATAACGCTTTAAGGAAATATCAAACAAAAGTGGGAATGTCTATGTATCCACATATCATATGACAAGAACCTCTGGTATTTAAATGCCACAGTTTGGTCCAACAAGCTATATCTGCGTAGCATTTTCAAATCAACTCAATAAATAGAATGCTACATAGGAGCGGGTGCCTATGCAACTCCTCTCCAAACACAGACATGATGGATTTTTACTTACTGTGAATAAAATCTATTGTGCAAAAGTCAGCAGTTCTACAGTTCTAGCTAGCAGGGTATCACCCATTAATTACATGTTTTAGGCAACTGGAATGTTTATAATGTTTATATGGCAAGGGAGAGAACATGATTGTTATAATAAGGGTGGGGAAGCAATAAAATTATTAAGCTTATCTCAAGTTTCCACTAGCTGTTTTTTAATTGCTGTCAACTGAGTTCAAAGTGTTAAAGGAACCAACATTTTCTCCTGTGGCACTTTTTTTTTCTTTAGATTTCTCATGCATTCCTTTTATTTTTTTTTTTTTTTTCTGTGAAACTCTGCTTAGTAAATATTAATTTACCCTCAATTACTAATGACAAGTGAAAGGAACCCTTGCATTCATCAGGGCCACAGCCTTAGGACATACGTTTGTCCTTCAAAGCGTTCAACCATTCAACAATTAGAACTAATAGTTACTCCAGGCGACGGAGGCTGAAACACGCAACACTCCCCTAATGCCGAGCTCTTGGCAAGAGGCAGTCATGGTGGTCTTGCAACCTATTGACTTCGGCAGCAAAAGTTGGGAAAGTGATTTGGAAAGCGGACAAATTAGACACAGAGCGATTGTCTAAAATGTGAGAACACTTTAAGGATTGGAGAGGGGAACCGGTCAATTAGTTCACTAATAAACCTTAGCCCTGTAAAAGCTCCCTCACTTCTCACGTGGATAAAACCTAGGAAGCTGGAGATTTTGATAAGGGAAAAAAAGCACAATAAACAAATAAATAAAAATGTTAAGCCAAGATCATCAAGGAGTGATTGATAGTTACACTCTGGTATGTTCTCATACGACACCGAGGAACCTTAAATGTGCAGCTTCTACCCTCAAGCTTTCTTTGCTGGGAGTTTCATCTTTAAATAGAGAAAATCCCCACGGTCTCTGCAGAATCAGCTGAGGCTTTGTGTTTGGAGGTGGCTGCAAATGGATAAACACACACACAAATATTTCTAATGGTGACCTTGACTTCGTACTTCATTATTCTCTCAATATAACACAAAGACCAGTTTGCTTAAATGGCTCCGGTTGCTTCTCTTTGCAGAAACATATTATGTAGTTTATTTTCTTTTGTTTCCTACTTTCATTATTTAGCAATGAAGACATCTTTTTATTGCAGTAATCAGGACCAAAGCATATAATCAAACCATGACATTACTGAAAATAGGAGCTTTGTAGCCAAATACAAGGATTTCATGAGTCTACAGATTTTCTTTTTAAAACTTACTGAAAATGTTAATTATATTTCCCTTCTCTGAATACCTTATAGATGTATAAATATCATAATTTTTTTTACATCTTGTTAATCAATGAAATTTGCAGTGGAGATGTTCATTTTGGCCAAATAGATTTTTTTCCTCATTGTAACATTGTAGATGAATGTCTTATAGATGTCATGAATGTCTTATAGATGTCATGAATGTCTTATAGATGTCATGAATGTCTTATAGATGTCATGAATGTCTTATAGATGTCATGAATGTCTTATAGATGAATGCCTGTAGCATGCTTATCTGTGCCACCAGCATCATGTCCCACCTCTGCAAAGCATATACAAACAGGAG
Organism: Baryphthengus martii; assembly: GCA_013396935.1. Lineage (NCBI taxonomy): Eukaryota > Metazoa > Chordata > Aves > Coraciiformes > Momotidae > Baryphthengus > Baryphthengus martii. Next base: position 169,330 of record VWZK01019573.1, read on the forward strand.
GCTAATAACTGCAGAGATGTTTACCAGGAAAGAAAAAAAAATGTACAAAATGGATATTTATATATAAACACACACCAGAACTTTTTTTACCGATCTTCTGCCACTACACTGTGTTGGGCAGCAAGCGCAGAACAAGCATCCGTTTCTTGCCCAAAATAATTTGCAATGGAAGTGAAAGACAAGAGACAACCCACACCTGGGCATGACAAACAGCAGGGGAATGCAATGATAAATTACTGAATCAGGACACTGTCTCTCACAATATTAAATGGAAAAAAACCTATAATTAGTTTAGTAGTGGGAAAAAAAATATTAAAAAACTATAGGCCAAAAACTATTGGCATTTTGGTTAACTTTTAAGGGAGCAAAACCAGACTAAGCACTTTAGAGAAAATGTAAAACCATGGCTTTGATTATAAGAAATTATGAAGAAAATAAAAGATGGTTAAGGAGAAGTGCCGTTCTTCAAAAAATCTCAGCAAATCATTTGGCAACTAGAGATACCTGGAGTGTAAATGGCTATAACCAAGGCACTCTGGACACTCATCATCACCAACCACTGGTGCTTAGAGGTCACAAAGGACCTTGTGTGAAGGCTCCAGGTCATATCAAGATACCACCACTGATGGAGTCTAGTGGTTATCACTGAATTAAATAAAAGGCAATACGAAGGATTCTTACTTATTTTTAAAATTCCATGTGGTTAGTCCTAGGACCAGAGCTAACATCTAGAGCTCAGAATAAAAATTTTTTTTTTTTTATGTGCTGTGAATATAAGAAAACCTGAGGAATTCAGATTTATAAAGAATATTTTAATATGTGTTACTTCCAATATCTCATATATCACCTATGGTTTCACAGATGACAGAAGAAAACAAATACAAAAAATAATTAAATGATGCACTGTTGATTTGGCAAACTGGAGATGATCTCTTGCACAAAGAAGTGACAAGGAGTTTTCTAGCAGCTGAGCTTTTCTGACCTCTGTGAAGGGGATAATTATAGAACTTTGCAAAATTAAATTACAGCCTATTACAAGATAAAGCACAAAGAGCTCAAATATATATCAATTTGAAGCATGACAATAAAAATTGGTATTAACAGCAGGCAATGATATAATAAAAATAAACAGCTTGTAGCCATTCCCTGATTATAATACGAAGACAAAATTGGGGAAAGTTTCTTCCCCACAAAGAAAATGTTCGCTGTTCTTCATGATGATATTGGTAGCTCTTTGCACTGCTGAATTTAAAGAAAAGACATGAGAGAGTGTAGGATTTTTTTCGGGGCTTTTCCAGAACTAAGAATTTCACCCTGCATGACAAAAAACTATAATTACATTAGCGTTTGAAGTAATCCCACTTTGACATTTAGCCTGGTTTCTGTATAGAAAGTGATGGCATTTTTTTCTGTCATTTTTCTAACAATCCATCAGTTGGGGGAATTAGGTTTGGGGAATCCAAGGTGGGAGGTAGAAAAGGATGGATAATGGCAAATTGCAGTAGGTTAGGGAAAAATAGGCACAAAATAATGCAGAGAGAAGGGCAGTTAAAAAAAAAAGTCAAATGAAAGTGGAAAGAAGGCACAGAGAGAGAAATTTGAGGTAGTTTTATCAAGTAAAGATTCTTTATAATGGCAGAAGGAGGCAAGAATGGCACAGCAGGTCTGAGAGGAAGAAGCAGAGTGTTGGAAAAATGGTTTTGTGGCGAAGGGCTGGTAGATTCAGGTAAAATATGCTGTGTACTTCTAAACTGATACAATGGTAAAGGGATGTTAAGGAGAGAGTTCAAGCACTATGAAATGAGTTTCCCAAATTTCTACACCATCTGTTTTCATACAAAATGTAGCTTGAATTTGCCAAGTAAAATTTTATTCTTACTTGGCAGCCTTGTTAACAAACTGTCAAAAATCCTAAGTATAGCTAAAATGCCTATTTCATGAAAACTCTCTTATTCCTAAAATTGATTCATGTTTGTAAATCAGTTTTGAAAGATTTAAAATTAGTTTCTTCTCTTTTTATCTTTCAATAAAATCTCAAACCACGATCACAGCCTGGTCTTATTTTAGACTACCTTTTCTTCGGCTGGTTGGGAAAGAATGAGATGCAGTCCTCAGATTTTGTTTTCTAACAAAACCACTGCCTATTGACCAACTCATCCTAACCTACTCATACTTTGGAAAGCTTTTTCTGCAAGTAATTCTGCTCATAACAATGACATCCTTAAGTAATAGAGTTTCTTGTTGCTGTATCCCAAGATGTGGACATGGTCCTTCATTTCTTTTTATCTCTTCCTCAATAACAACATCACTACAGCTTTAAGTCTTCTACTGTAGATCTCAGCTTGGTTTGGAAGCCAGGGAAACATGCTGCAACCTTCCTAAACTAGACATCTGTTACACTGCTTTGGGTTTTTTTTCAGTTGTATTTCCCTAAAATCACATACTACAGTATTTGCTGATTCAAAGATCTGTTGTGGAATATAGAAGTCAAAATATTTGAGTAATGACACCTTCAGAGTACAAATTATTTTAGTTGTGTGGCTATAAATACATAATCTGTAAATCAAATACTTGGCTGTATGTGTGCCTGTAATTCATAGCTACTTACTGACATGGATCACCCTTTAGTGTCATCTGATCGGTGATGTAATATTAGACAGCTACACATTTCTCAAATGTAATCAGTTCTTTAGAGATCTCAGTAGATATGATCTCAGATTAATTGGATATTCAGAATAAGATTAGCTGAAATGCATCGCATGGAAGACGTTTTGAGGAAGATTGGTTCTGCCAGATACGTAAAGAGAAGTGGGAAGCGCGAAAGGCTGTGTGTTTTTCTTGTCTCTAAAATATTATGAAGGAAACTAAAAATTACATAATTTTCACAAGGAAATGTCTGTTTTCACAAATTAGATGCTTTCCCCCCAGCTTTAAGAAAGAAATACAAATGAGCTCTTACAGATACACCAACTATAGGTATATCATTCCCAATATATGCAGGCCAATCAAAATGGTACATCTGCATTTAGTAGCACAGACTTCTCAGGGATTTTCATATAAAATCAGGTAGGCAAAAAAAAAAAAAAAAGAGTCAATTTTCAGAGAAATGCATCTGGAACTTCAGCCCACATTATGCCTAATGGCTTTATTGTGAAATGTTTCCTCTCCCTGGGATTATTTTCAGTGAGGCTGCTCAAGTTGCTGAGCAGACTGTAAACCCAGCAGTTTGACACATGTGGCATTTTGCTCTTCTCTTTTTGCATGGAAAAAAAACCTCCAAAACCAACAACAAAAGAAATAAAAAGAAATAAGAGGAGAGTACTGTAATACTGTAGAGTGCAACTGGTGTGTCAGAAAAGGTCTTTGGGAAATGAATACTCTAGCAACGTATAGAACTCTGCTACGGTAATTGTGGCTCCCAAAAGTGTTACAGGCACCTTGTTGAATATAAAGACAACACATTTGCTTCCCAGAGAATGTGCAGTTTAACTACAGACTTGGCACAAGAAATACTGTAGTTAATAAATGAAAGGGTGAAAGCAAGGATCACAATTACGAGACTGTGGAATTCTGGCATGTGCCATGAATACTCTGTATGACCCCAGCACACTTCATCCCAGACTTTGGCTGGGCTATTTACAAGTCAGAGAACATTCTGGTCTCATCATACTACAGTCACCAGTTACTGATTTAGTCCTCTTGCCTTTTTATTTTTTTTTCCCCATCCCATCAACACCAGGTAGCTCTTTTTTTTGAAATTAAAATACATTTTTTAACTCATGTTTCTAACATGGCCATAACTGCTGATTTCTTTGTAAAACTGATGAAGACTGACATTTCTTTCATTAGAATGACTTGGGTTTTTTTATTAATTATCCCTTTAAAATCCCCACTACTGTTTTATTGGATGGAGCTGGTGGTAAAGTACATAGCCACAGAAAGCTCACTTGGAGTTGAATGAGCTGAGGTGAGGGACTTTTTAGGCTGTCCGGTAGTGATAAGACAAGGGGGAATGGATCCAAACTAGATGAAGGGAGATTTAGATTGGACATTAGGAAGAAGTTCTTCCCTATGAGGGTGGTGAGACCCTGGAACACATTGCCCAGAGAGATAGTGGAAACCTCATCCCTGGAAGTTAAGGCCAGGTTAAGATGGGGCTCTGGGCAGCGTGGTAGTGAGAGACGTCCCTGCCCATGGCTGGGGGGTTGGAACTCTATGATCTTCAAGGTCCCTTCCAACCCTGATGATTCTATGTTTTCTATGTTTTACATGATAGAGTCAAAGAAAGACTAAGAAAGCACTAATGCTGGAGGACAGCAAGCCCTCTACTCCTCTTGCCTAGATTGGGTGCTCCTACTCATTTCTAAAACTTAAAATCTTGAAAAAATACTACTTTAACTGGCACCATTCCTTCCAGTTTGGTGTATAAGTTCCTGTGGGACACTTCACTTGCGATGGCAGTACACACGTGAGGTTCCTTGCTTAGCTATAACCATGGCCAAGCCTCTGTACGCTGCATGAGGATATTCTAGAGCTGCTTAGGGATTTTCAGCTTGCATGTCACTAATACTGTGGTATATTCACAGATGATTTATTTCTTCACAGTCTTGGTCCTCAAATCTCTTTACTATTTATTCTGCAAGCCATCTGTAATTACGTATGTTGACAGGAACACGTTCCTGTAACTCTTCATCTGAGGAGCGCAATGTCTCTTGATGAGGATCACAAGAGTCTCCTCAGGAGTGGTTCAGAAATAGCATATTAATTGAATATATAAGCTCTTAGCATTTATAAGCTGTGGTTCTATATTTAAATGCAGACCTTCTGTGATGCTTCTATAGGTTAGTGGTGCTGTTGCCTTCTACTAATCATTAAAATCAGATTTTTTTTTTCCCATTGGCTCCCTTAAACACTTTGATCAGGCTTTAGATGAGACCTTTCCGGTGCAATTCCTCCTGCTACAGAAAGGCCCTGCTGTCTTGATGGGAAACAGTGAAGGATCCACTGGAAGCACTCTGGAATTTGGAGTAAATGAAGTAGAAATATATCTACACTCAAAGATCATTACATGGGGTTATAACTTACTCTTTTCCATGATTGTAATTCTGATGTTGACAGCAGAATATTTGCCTGTTTCGTAGACATTTGTGTCCTTTAGCTACTGCTGCTAAGACTAATTCAAAGACTCATTTCTTTAATTAATTAGTAGAGGTCCTACTTCTGCTGTCACTCATTCTGGACACTGTACACTCCTTTCTTAAATAAATAACAAAAATTTACTGTCTTCTATTTTCATTTTTATTTTCTGTGGTAAAAGAGAAAATAGGAAAGAGTGAAGCCAACATGTAAAAATATTTATTTCTTAGGTCAGGGCTCCCATGAGACCAGAAAGATCACAGAACCTCTTTGCCTGTGATAGTAACATTTCCTAGGCCTTTGCAACTGGGAAGCATAGCCTGTGCTTCCAAATTGCATATACTTTTGCATATACTTTTCCTTGTGTATGAATGTGTTTGCATTCACACATGTGTTTGTATATCCTAAATACAGAATCTAGCTTAAGCATTTCCAATTCTGTGGGAATTTGGGCTGCAATTCTGGTTTTAAGCGTTTAGAATGGTGCTTATTTCCATATTAACTTAACAGGGTTGCCTGTTTTTCATGAGCATGTTTAGTGCAGTGACATTATGGTCACTCAATAGAATGCAAGTTACTTTCTCTCATATTAAGTTGCAGGCCAGATTCTGCATGATTAATACATTGCACGTGTCAGACAAAATACAAAAGGATAAGAAAGAGAGTAAGGGGGTGAAGTTATTCTTCCTCTCTGGCTGGCTGGTTTTGGTGGGAATTGCAGAAAACACTCTGCAAACAGCTTGAAAAGAGGTCCTGCTCACAAATGTGGCCCTAGAAACAATATTTCTATCATCCTTTCCATCTGCATAAATTATTCCTACTCTTGGAGGAAGAAAAAATATAAAAATTTAAAAAAAAAAAACAGGCAAAAGGGCCCTTTAGGAGGCTATTGCTAGCCAAAGTACAGTTGTCCATTAAAGTCAGGTTTACATCCAGTTTTGGGATGTCAGCTGAAACATTTCTTATGTTTGGTTGCCCATCTGTACAAACAAACCTCTACCTGTGAAGACCTGCATAGTAGCTAAGATAAACGTTGTATATTTTCATTGTTTGATTAAATCTTGTCTGAATTATCAGTTGTACAATGAGAAGAGCTGGCTTGCTCCGAGGTGCTAGCTGTCAATGGTTATTCTTAATCATACTCTAACAAATACCAGATACAGCTATTTGGCAATTGAGTACTAACATTTTTCTTATTTAAGGTGATAGGAATGAAGGAGACATAAATCATAACATACTCATTTTCCCGTATCTGAAGGTGCTTTAATACTTAACATTTGTCTACGTTTCAAGACAACCAATTCGTGGTTATTACCAGAAGGAAAAAAAAAATAAAATAAATAAATGTACATTTCCTGGGATAATTCCACCAAGGCCTTTGAAGAAAGAGCCGGTTCAATTTCATGAAGGAGAATTGCTCTAAACATCGTAGGTCACCATACAAATAATGTATAGATAAGTATGAATGATTTTATGGCAATTTACACTTCTGAAGCATCCTTGTGCTAATCTTTCAACTTTATATGTGTCTGTCAGTAGGAAAAAAAAAAACAAAACCAAAAACCTGTTCTGTTAATAAACTCTGTTTACAGAAAGCCTTCGGAAATATTTTATTGAACTAAGTCCTGATAATGGAAATCATGTCAAGTACCTAAAGAAGCCAGCTGATAACCATTAAAAAAAAAAAAAATGAAGACAAGCTCAGGCCTTGAAAACTTAATTTCGTTGGGACTGCAAACATCCTGAAAATTAAGTACACAGCCTAAACTAAGTGTATAGGCTCCCACTCACAAGGGGCTTCATCAGGGTTTTAAATCACAGCATGGTGCTGTAGGCTAGACGGAGCTGTACTTCCCATCTGGAGATATTTTGACTGACTCATGGGTTTTTCTGAACAGATCTAATGACTCTTCATAGGATGTAATATAACCACATGCTTGCATGCTAGCATGGACATTGTAAAGGAGACTGACCTCTTTCTGTTCTCTTCGGGGAACTGAAAAAAATCCATTTGAAATATAATTCAGGCCTGCCACAGTAAAATTTCCCTGAATTACTTGTGGAAATTAATTTCTACAGTGTTTATTTTTTATTTTTTTTTTCAGAACAAACCCTGCTTCGTGCTCTTTAAAAGCAAGCAACATCTTTCTGTATAATATAGAGAAAAAAATGGATAATTCAACAGCTACTGAAAAACAGGTCTCTCATGAAGACACCTAATTGAGACAATCAAACTAAAAATGTCAATACGTGTGTGACCAAAGAAGAAACCTGGCATCTGAGGTGTTTCTCAGTTCTTGGTGATGACCTCAAAAACTTAAGTAATGTCTTTCTCCACCCTAGAAAATCTTCTGATATAGTTTTTGTTCTTGAGTGTTCCTGGGAATTACACAAACCAGGGATATCACCTGCAGGCTCATAGCAGGCAAGATTTTCCCACAAGGGAAGTGGGAAGCAGCCCACCTTCTTCAGGGCTGACAAAGCTCCATCATTATACACATCACACTTGCCCACTGTGTGGTGGAACCTCTGTCACCAAGAGCAGGTCATTGACTTGCTGATCTCCAACTACCTTTCCAGAATGATGGACCAGGCCTTTGGCAGCAGCCCTGCCAGAGGTCAGTGAGGTTTTCCTGTCAGATGTCACTGAGGACAATCCACAGCAACAGTGATCACTGTTTCTGAGGACATTCAGTTGAGCCACCACAGCTGTGGAGGAGAAGTTCAGAAGGATGCTACACTATTTTCTGGCAGCTCCAACGTGATTTCTTCTCTGGATAAGAGCAGGCTCCAGGAAGACTTTACAGCAGCCTTCCAGTACCTAAAGCGGGCCTGCAAGAAAGCTGGAGAGGGAATTTTTTCAAGGGCCTGTAGCGATAGGATGAGGGATAATGGCTTTAAACTGAAAGAGGGTAGATTTAGATTAGATGCAAGGAAGAAATTTTTTGCCATGAGGGCAGTGAGACACTGGGATTGGTTGCCTAGAGAAGCTGTGAATGTCTCATCCCTGGAAGTGTTCAAGGCCAGCTTGGATGGGGCTTTGAGTAATCTGATCAGGTGGAAGGTGTCCCTGCCCATGGCAGGCAGGTTGGAACTAAGTCATCTTTAAGATCCCTTCTAACCCAAATTATTCTATGATCCTGTGATTTCCCACAAAAAGGATCTTTCTGGAAAGAAGTAATTTTCCAACACTATAAAGTAATATGCCCACGATGAAAGAATAAGTGGCAAGAAAGAAGCCAGACAATGGTCCTAAAGGTCACCATTGATAGTTCAGCATTTCAAGAGAAGACACCTCATTCACAAATTCATAGAAAAATACGAGGGCTTGCCTGCATTTTGGGGAGCTGTAGAATAAATCCTCCAAATTTTCAATAAATAACTTTTTTTTTTCCTGAATTACAGCCACATAAAAATATTATGACTGACGTTTCAGGAAGTTTTTGAGAGTGGACAAGACTCTAATTTCATATTATAATAATGATTCCTCTAATAAAGGAAGCAGTAATAGCAAGGTTGATTTCAAACTCCTTGCTTTGATGAATAGGATCGATGTCAATGAAGCCAATCAGTGTGTGTGACAATTAAACCAGTACAGCTCCATTGACTTTGTTTACATTGCGCTGGTTTTCACCAATTACATTACACAAGGATTAATCTGGTAGAAAAGACATCAGAATGAACATCAAGGTCTCTACTACTGATGCATATATTGCCAGCCTGTAGCATATAGATTACAGTGCCTTTTCCAATGACATCTGAGGTAAATATGAATGAGTAGATCTATGTGATATAAACCAAGTTGCTGCCGGCCACTTCTGTTTGATTAGAGCACTTCAGTGTTTGGTCTCACGAAACTCTGGCATCCTTTGGACTTGACAGATTAACACAGATATGAAGAAAATTTGCATATTTCTTTTAAACCAGATGCTCTTCAAGCAGTACAGCCAAATTCCCATCATCACTATAATCACATTGTGTTTTCTTAACATAATGGAGCCATTAAAATTCCACCGCAAGGTTGTTTCTTAGGAAGAAAGAGCTGTTAAAGAATTTTCCAGGTGAATTCTAAGTGAATCTTAATTAAGAAGAAATAATCAGATCCCTAGCTGATGTTAATTGTCTCCATTTACATCACTGAAGGATCTGGCTTATATCAGAGCAAGACTACTGCTTTGGTTTGCAATAGCTGTCGCTTATTTTATAGGAAAGGTGGATATAATAAAGCTTTATTATATTAATAGCAATCAACAAGCAGAGAATAACCGGTATTATAAGACACATAGTGTATTCCTCTTATTACTAACCAGAGACTTGTATTTTAGTTTGAGATTTTTTAATAAGCTTTCTGAAATTATAACTTTTTCATTGGTTCATATCCTAGACCGTTTGGCTTTTTTATGTGATCAATATTTAGTAGCACTTAGCACAATTAATCACTGTTAAATCAACTAATCCAAAGTTTTGGAATGCAAAGAATGAAAGGGACACTGTCTGGTTAAAACTATAAGGGAAAGTTGCACAGAGTGACAAAGAAATAAATCTCATCTAAGAAGGAAAGATTTATTTTCTGAGAAAGAAGGCAAGAGAAATGAACTAGGTGAGGTTGGAGACTACATTCAAACAGACCTTTCAGATTCAATGCAACATTGTTTTTCTTAAAGAAAAATTCCAGACAGTCAGAAAGCAGAGGGAATATCCAGGAAAAACATACATTTGGAAGTGCTACTTTGTATTAAAAAAAAAAAAAAAGAAATGTCTTTTGGCCAGGAATTGCCCTTTGAATTGTGGCACTGGGAAGTGAGCACAGAAGTGAAAAAAAATGACACACCTGTTGGCTTAGCATCTCTTAAATTATTAAATCATCCTTTCCCATCTGACTGAGAGCGCTGCAGGTGGCAAAAAGAATCTCAGAGTGGCTGAGACTCAGAACATCTCATTACAGATCTCATAAGATGCACAGATGCCAGAGCAAGGGATGAGATTCATTGAGGTTATTTATGGGTGATGGAGTATCTTAATATTTTATTTGGGCCAAAAGAAGCAAAAGAAAAGAGATAAAGAGAAAGGAAGAGTTAAAGATTAACCTAAACAAGATCACAGCTCAGAAATGGAGTAGGTTTGCTAAAGCAGTAGCCACTGAGCCGCTCACTAAAGTAGGAAGGGGCTCATTGAACGCTGTCAGAGACCAGCAAAAGTCAGTGGAAAACTGCACCAGATAGGATGGAAGGCCAGCTCTTGGCAATACCGTGAAAATCTCTGCACTCAGAGCTTGCACCACTGGACAAACCTCAGCTGCAGGCACGTAATCTGCTGTTGCAAAACATGATTGGACGCTCCCGAGCAAACGCCTGGCAAATTGCAGTCTCAGAAAAGTCGACTGGATAAGATCCACAGCATTTTATCAGGATGTGTTGGTTAAAAAAACTGTGTCTGAAATGTTTGAAAAAGTCAGGATAGACAGGCAAGGAAGTACGAAGCTTTGGCTCTAGTGAGATCTGTCTAGGTCATTTTTAAAGTCGACTTGAGGACAGGAACCTTTACAAACATTTAAAGAGTTTAAATGTAAACAAGGTACAATTCTGGTGACAGTAACCAAGATGTTACAAGTGTGCCTTCTGGGGGAGCATTCACACAATTTTATCATTCACACAGTTATATCACCCAAAAGAACAATTTTCTGGCAAAACACTTTCTTCTCTGAGTAAATCAATATTTTCGTAAACATAAAATATTCAGAAACTGGAATGTAAAGATAACTTCTAAGAAAGTTTGAAACTTCTTTTCTAAGAAGGTTAGAAAGGTCTTTTCTAAGAATGTTATCTTTACACTTTTCACTGGACCAGTGAAAACCTGTTGTAAATTTAATTCATTGACTGCTTTATGATGGCGAGGAAATTAGGCATAAAACTAATAATGTGTGAATGGGTGAACCCTGAAGATTTCAGCTGGGAAAGATCTTCCAGTGAACAGCCGATAATAACCCAAAATGGTTTCAAGAGTTTCCCAGTATAGCTAAGACTCACTTTACCACTGAAGTGTCGAGGAAACCAATAAATCAGACCAAAGAAATGGCCATTTCTGATCACTACATTTACAAGAAAAGGGTGTGCAGACTTTCTTCAGTATGAGTTTTTCTTCCTCTCCGTCATCGATCCAGATACAGCCATGTAAAAAATGTTGTATTAACTTTTTCATGCCCCACAACCTTCAGCCCTTACTTTTTCAACTACCACTGAAATTTTTTCCTTCTAATAGTTCTAAACCAGAAGTGAATCCATATCTGCATATGACACGAGATAAAACAGAATGTCTGAGAGTGAGAAGGAGAGGAAAAAAAAATTTTAAATCTTTAACAGTCTTCCCAGTTCACGTCATTTTGTTAGGATTGCAAAAGTTTTGGTTTAAACTTTGATTTAACCTCTGATTTAACCTCAGCCTTCAACAATGCCCGTCATAATACTGAACTTTTAGCAGAGAGATAAGAGCAATAAAATATTTTGAAATTTCAGTAACACACCCCTGTGCAAAACTTCACGATGGCTTGAAGTCTGTAAACATGATCAGGCACACACATTTATATCCCTAGTGCAAATGAGGTTTGGTGTGAGCAAATGCAAGCAATCGTGAAAATGGTGAGCAGAACTCAGATATTTGCAGAAGATTTCCCTCTTCAACCTTGCCTCTGTTTTTTGTAATAAAAAGCATAAATTGAAAAATAGGCTGAAGCGGTAGGAGGAGGGAAAAACCATCAGGCAATTTTCTTTAATTGAACTGCACAAATTATTGACTGAAATCATATGAGTAACTACTGAATCCAATGAGTCCACAAAGGCTCTGGAATCCAAGAAAACCACAGCCTTCCCTGAGATCGCTGTAAGACCATCGTCCTGAGAGGAGACACCTGTACACCAGCATTACATTCAGCCTGGGTTAGTTATGAGCCTGAGCCTTAAAATCCCTTCTTGCCAGGATACGAGTCTTTCGGTTTAGCTCTTCAGGAGCTACATGACAGGCACACATGGCACCCAGACTTTGCACATGCCTTTAACGCTGCGTTGCTCTTCCCTTAATATTGCAGAGATAGAGATCACTTAGCAAAATCAACATCCTGAAAACAATTCTTTTTCTTTCACCCTGGTTTGGCTGAGCCAGCATCTGGAGCTGGTGAGGCCCTTTTGTGTCTGACTCAAACTGCAGGCCATTTCTCTTCAATGTCCTCTTTGACTCCTGCTACCACCTGGCTGGTTTATTCATCTTCTGGTTTTCAGAACGCTCCCCAAGATGTCCGAAAAAAAATGGCTCTTCTACTTGAAGCCAAAGCACTGGACAAAATTTTATCTGTAAAGTAAATGTCTTCTATTATCCCTAGTCTGGAGGATATTAATAGAGGTCTTACTAGCAGGTGTGTGTGTAGCTTTACAAAGACTTTTGTTGTATGGCAACAATCACAGTAGTAGCTCCGTAACATTAAAAAAGAAAAAAGCCAGGATGTTTAATTCATTCAGCAGCTATCCAAATAATTTCATTGCGTTCTCCTGCATTGTAGATTGCTGCTGCTGCTCAATGTTTTCAGACTTCTTCAAAGTAACAGAAGGAGCCTGTGGAGGCCTTGGAGGGGATGATCCTACTCTGAGCTCACTACTCAAGCACACTGCACCACCAGGTGCAGAGGTCACAAGGTCTCTCTGGCATCTCAGTGCTGGAGATGGAGCACTGATTTCTGCCTTAGAGGTCCATGGATGGGGTTGTTTAGCCTAGGAAATAGGAAGTTCAAGGGAGATCTTATCCCTCTCTACAACTACCTGAAAGGAGGTTGTAACGAAGTGGGGCTCAGTCTCTTCTGCCAAGTAACAAGTGATAGAACAAAAGGAAACAGCCTCAAGTTGCACCAGAAATGGTTTAGATTGGACATTATAAAACATCCCTTCATCAAAAGGTTTGTTAAACACTGGCTACCCAGGCAAGGGGTTGAGTCACCATCCCTGGAGGTATTTAAATTAATAATAATAATAATAATAAATGACCCTGAGGAAATAACACAGAAAACACCAACGCAGGCAGGACTGCCACATCCCTCTGCCCTCTTCCCTAGGAGTTTATCTAGAGGCAGCTGCAGCTGAGCAGCGGATTCCTATCAGCTATTAAACAAAACATTCACAAAGTGGAGAGGCTGAGACAACAGGGACCACATCTGCAGCTCTTGCACATTGGTAATTTGGTAATTTGCAGTAATTTGGTAATTTGCACCAGCTGAACATAAGGCCTTTTTCTAAATTAACTTAGTCCTGCATTTCCACATTAGGGATTGTGGTGAAACCATTTGAATAATCTGAATCCCAGGATTTAGTACACCAGTCGGCGAGCGCCAAGTATCCTTATAGGCAGGAACAGCACATGTGGGATGTGTGTAGGAATTTGAGTGGGTAAAAAGAGAAGCTGTTCTCCCCAATCCTAAACAACAACTTCAGCAAGACTATAAATAAAATACACATCCTTAAAGCAAAAGCTGTGACTGTGCAAGAAGAGGAAAAGTACAGTGCTGTCAGAGGAGTCAGAATATGACCCTTTTTAGCTATAAGATCCTTCAGAAATTATTTCACAAGCTTTTACTCCCTGGAACACAAGTTGACTCCAGAGCTCAAGCTGCAAAGAGCAATTGTTATAGCTGAAAGTATTTGTTTCAAAGCACTGTGGAAGTAAATGAAAGTGTCATTTTGAACTAATGTGATAGGCAGCTACTCTGCCTTGTCAGAACAAGCAAAGTCCTGTAAGCTTTATCCCGTTGCCACAGGCACTTGGGCACCTCTCTGGAAATCAATCACAGATTGGCCTGAAGAAGAGCAGAGCTGAAACAATGGCACCAGAGTAGAGGACCCTTAATGAAAGCCATTTGCTAGTCCACACCTAGGCTGTCTAGACAGCACCTCCTGTGCTTTGATCACTGATAAACCATTCTAAATGTTACCAGTGCCCCATTTTTTTGTTTCTGTTTACAGGCAATCAGTGGGCCTCTGGCCATTGCCTCTATTTCAAAGCAGCACTTTTCATCTGACTGCAATCAAATAAAAAAAGAACAAAGAGATGGACATTTCGGATATGAGATACTTATTTTCCTGTGATTTATACAATTTCAAATGAAGAGCGAAAACAAAAAAAGCAATTGTGAGCGTACATGTGATAAATGTTTCTAATTAGGCGTGCCCTCTTCATCAATTTGAAAGCAGATTTTCCTCCCAAAAACCAGCAAAAATTTAGTGTAGGCTTGTGTGTGTGCATGCTGCACAACACCCACCTCTAGATTTTAGAGCCGTTGGAGCCACACTTCATGGTGCTCTTTTGTGCTGTTTGCTAGTACAGCCATCAGCTCCACTCTGAAAATCCCACGTGAAATATCCAGGTATTTTCTGAGTGTCTCTGTTTTACGTTTTAACCACAGTGAAATCAGAACCATAGAAAATGAAAATTCTACCCAAAAATTTTTGCGAAACTCAGATCCTATGTTTGCCTGGTATATACTGGCCCATAAATGACTCACGCTTTTTAGTAATACATATTGAGCTGTAAGTTTTTAAAGATTTGTCTAAATATCATTTTGCACGTGGATTTAAATATGTTTTGCCCAAATTCACATCCGCAAACAACATGTGGTTGCCTTTAGCCGGATGTCAGTGCTTGAACTTCAAGCCCTTCTCATCTTTTATCTTCAACAACTTGAAGTAGCCTACTTAAATTCAGCCTTTGAAACCTTCTCAGCCCCCTCCCTATGTATGTCATGCCAGTTCAGACATCTTAAGCCCCGATCACACACATTCTTTAAAAAAAAAAAATCTAAAGACCATAAAGTCATGAAGAGATTTAATCTCATCTCTAAATTTGGCTCTACCACTATATCATACGAAAAATTTTTCATTCTTGTGTAGGAATCCAAAGGCTATATGAATGTTGCTTAACAACACTGAAAAATGTCAACGTTGTAAAGATGGGAATTTTTGTTCTGCAGATTGAAAATATTACTGTTACAAAAGTCAGGATCAAGACCAACACTTTCTGGCTCATCTGCAATCTCCTAAAATCACAGGTTTCTTTGCTCTTTCCTCTTCTCTTCTTTCTAAGGAGATAAAGAAGAAATTTAACTAGGTGCCCTCAAAATTGCTGACCTGGTGGAAAAACGGACAGATACACCCTTTTGACAGCATACTGAGATCACCAAAAATTAAATATTCTGTGGTTGTGGGTGGCCAAGTCTTTGACTTCGTATGCTGTAGGATAAAACATCGTATGCCTACCCTTGCCCCAAAGACATGCACGGTATTTTCACTCCCTTATAGAAATCTCATTAAGATAATCAAGGTTTACTATATAATGATAGCAGAAGTGATAATATCTGTGGGGTTTTTTCATTAACATGTGACAATGCATCAACAGCCCCCTCCAAAATGTCACATTCTAAGAAAGTTGGAAAGTAGGGGGGAGGCAGGGAAAAGTCATAATAACTGTTTTAAGAACACAAGTGATGAAGAACAGAGAAACTAAAACTCTTTTCCAGTCCTATGTGCATACCATTCATTTACTAAACCTAACCTGATGCTATTTATCCAAATCCCTTAGAGGATGCACAAAGTTTGCAGAGTTGAAGTCAAATTTCTACATTATATCCCAGGTTACAATAGGAGGGATACAATATAGAAACACCTTCATTAGACTATTCAAATTCACTCCTTTGGTAACACATTTTTTTCAGATCAGCATTATTTGAAGGCGGAGATCCCAAGGTCCCTGCAGCATGAGACCTATGGGGTTGCATAGGAAAATTAACCAATATCTAAAGTTTCACTTGTTCACCTCTACTGCTTTTCATCAAAGGTAGGAAGTGAGTTTTTTGTCTGACTGAAACAGGACTGGAGCTGGTGAAAATGATTTTCCACTCCTAGAGCAACTATTACCAATTTAAGTGATGCTCATTTAAGATGAAACTTAAATAATGCAGCATAGAAAAGATCCAATGACATAATTTATAAAGGCTGTGATTCTCATACATTGCCTCAGTGGTACAGCAGTGCGCACTTACACACTCCTGAGTGTCTTATTCTTAGGAATATTCTTATTCCAGTCTAATTTAGGAACTACTCCCTTTCCTTGAAGTCAAAAGAGTTAACTGGGTGTAAATCTCCCAGGAATAAAGGGAAATGAAACAGTGCCCCTTGGAATAAGACCAAAACAGCTTTCCCAGACAGAAAAAAACCCTGAAATCCTACGAGTACCCGATAACTTTATGAACATACTGCAGATTTGAGCCAAAAAGACATTAAAAACAGCAGAACTTTGCTTGACTTTGGCTTGCTTCGAATAAAGTTTTTAATTATCTGGGCTTTCAAATTATATACTTAAACATTGAGTATAACTGGAAAAATAAAACAACAAAACAACAGAGAAATAGGACCAAGATTGGAAATTTTTGTTCTGTAACAGTCTTTCTCCTAGCTGCAGTTAGCCATCAGATCTGTCATGTGTCATTTTTCAGCTCATTAGGTGGGATTTTGGCAATTTCTGTGTACAGTAAGAGGTATTGAGCAGTTGAAACCGGGAAGGTCAAATATTAAGAGCAATGTCATCATCCCTCATCGCTTCCAATGAAAAATTCTTGCGTAATTGTTTAATGTCATGAGCTGCCTTTAGTGGGACATGCTGGGTTTTGCCAATTCCCATTAACTCTTGAGGCTCGTGGCCAGAAGCCATATGAGCAAAGAAACATTCTCAGATTGGATCAGGCTGTTGTTTTGCTGATATCGCTGCTGCCCCAGATTAACTTCACAAGACTCCCCAGCAACGAGGGAGAGGACTCTGAGAGGGCTGCAGCATATGATCCAGTAAGACACCAGAACATACATCCCTTTGCATCTACAGACTGTGTAAATTATGCACAGGACAATACTCAGTATTTTCAAGCTTTAGCCCCAAATCAGGAAACTTGCATGTGCATTTTACTCAGGCAAAGTGTCCATGAGTTCAGTAGTGTTGCTGATGGGTAAGAAGAACATACATCACTGCGAGCAGCATGGGGGCCTTTTTTGGACGAACATCTCTATCAGTAAACATGAGATCAAATCCTTCTCTACTCCAAATCAACATACTTCTAGTGTGGGCTGTGGAATGGTCTGGCACTGTATGAATTACGTCAACAATCAGGAAAAAGAAGGTTTTCAAAGCAAAAAATAATGCTTCACGATCCTGTTTCATCTCTTTGTGCTATTTCATGGTAAAGTTGTTTCAAGAAAATTCATAGTATCTCTGAAAATGCTTCAATGCTAAAGGCAGAACTGACTTTCAAGACTCATCAATACAAAGTAATTAACTGGAGTAACTCGAGTGGAATAGATTGTCCCAGGAAAGCTCTCTGGTGTGCGTGTATAGATGCTCTAGTCCAGAATAAGTGAGTTTTAGTCCGGATCACAGTGTGTTCAGAAGCCCAAGGGGAATTACTCTGCAATAATTTACTGTCCATTTTAGCCTAGGCCTTAAACTGCTCTCATTAAATCAGTACCAGAAAAAAACCCACAGTCTTCTTTTAGCAGAATATTTGAATTCAAATAAGGTAAACTTTATGGTATAAGTTAGCTAATTTTACCTTGCATTGAAATACCAAATCATGGTTGAGGAACAGTGATTTCCAGCTGAAGGATAGAAATTTTTTCAACCGCTGAAATTAGATAGATGACAATGGCCTTTGTCTTGCACTTGCTAAATGTGTGCACACAGATTTTTAGATGAGTTCAGCTGATGCGCAGTATCATCAAAGCTTGTGCCTCAGAGCCCACATGGATTTTTACAGTTTGAATCCTGCAATTTAAAATTCAGACCTGAATTGTAATGTGTGTCTCATTCTAGACTTAAGATACACTACCTTCGTTTACATAAGAATAATATGCATAAAGTGTACATATAATACACAAGTAATATTAACATTACAAAACTCCTACAGCTTCAAAAAAAAGATGTTTTTACTCATTATTCTAGAAGTTAAATGTCTCCTCTTCTTCCAAAGTATATTTTTTTCCATGAAAATAATACCAACAGTCTAGGCAAAGAAGCACTCGAGCCTATCAAATCCTCAAAAAATCCTGGATTTGAAAACAAAATCCAAGCTATCCGTAAGATTGTAGAGGGAATTTTATGTATGAAGTTTTATCTTTCCCAGAAGGATTTTTTCAGTACAAGAACGCTAAATTCTCTCAAGATACCAGATTTCAATTTTTGGGTGTTCTGAGAGAATCACCTGTATAGCAATTTATGAACTTGTATCGTTGATCTCCTGTTAATAGAAACTTCTGCATTCACAGGCAGAAGGTGGAAAATATATTCCTAAAGTATAACTCCTATAAATATATTTCAATTCCTGTAAATATACTTCTGTCCCATTTTCTGCTTCCAAAAGAAATGAAACTATAAAAACTCTGGCTGAAATTCTGGTTACTGAGATGTCAACAAGGAGTTCACTGTTGATTTCAATGAGGTCTGAGATTTTACTTTAAGATTGCCTCTCTTTTCTAGTTTCTAACAGATAATATAACATTTTTTGGTATTATTCTATGGGGAACATTGATATCTGTCTATGTCTTGAAGACGTAAAAGCATATGATGAGATTGACGGCCCTGAGTCATACATCCCTCTGAGCAGGGAACTTCAGAAGAGTTGTGATGGCTGAAGAGCCAACGTGTGGTTAGAGTTCCTCATTCCCAAAATTTAACCTTTGGATAGGTGAGATGGCAGCAAGTAGAATTAAAATAAGGTATTTGTTCTCATAGTGGCTCAGATAATACATTTAGAGCCATGGTGAATGCATAGGAGCATATTTATATACACTTAAGTGTCATAGAACAGCTTTGAGGAAGAAAGTTTACATATATATATATATCTCATTTTTGACCTATAAAACTGCCAAGCAAAATTTAATAATTTATTTTATTTAAGGTCTTCTACCTGTAAACACACTTAATGCTACCATTATCAGAGGTAGGGATGACTAAAAAGCACATTAGTTGAGCTATTCCTGCACAAGACAAGTCTGTATCTGAATGAAGAGCACTTTTCGGTGGTTATTTTTCTTGCAAAATGTAACAAATGCCTTCTTTGTTGCAGAAGCTTAATTAAAAGCAGATAAATATCAAGAAAATGCTTCTTGCATTCTTTCAAAATAGTACAAAATGTGCCTGCAATTGTGAGCTGAAAAGGAGCTGTCTTTCTGTTTGTTAAAGCAAGACTGAAGATGCATTGTGCAGCCTTATCTCTATCTACCCCATCCGTCACATAATCCTGTTAAAAACAGGGATGCTTATTCGGCTCAAGCCCTTTCCAACAAAACTACACTAAGCTTACACATAAATAAGCCAGTGCTTTTGCCCAGTTCATTTTTACAGTTTAGGTAACAGCAGCCTATACACAGAAATAGTTGTGAAAACAATTTTAGCACGAAACGCTAAATCACATAATCCCCAAGGAATAAGAATTACAGGAAAAACCTGCCCCCCGTGACGTACATCTGCTCAAGACATATACCCAGAAGATACTTAAGGGAAACAACAAAAAAAACCCCAAACAACCTGTGATATAAATTATGCACCAGCCATCACATTCCGAAGGCGTTCTAAAAGTAGGAAGCTAAATAGGAAGCTGCAGCACTGCATTTCTCTCTTCATTTCTGTTCCCACAGAGCCACAGCACAAATCTTGTAGACAAGGTTAGAAAGAAGTGGTTATAATGCCTCAAACCGCTATCGTGGATTCTGAAGGTACTTGTTTTACACTTTTCTACACAATGACTGCAGAGTATCTAATACAAGGAGACATGGCTCCCAGCTGTAAGACACACAACCCCGCGTTCCACGGCGTTACGCGTAGGTGCTCAGCGAGAGTAACAGGTTAACAAAGCATCAGCAAGCGGCTGCTTTGTTCATACCCGTGCAGAAGTAAACGGAGAGGGAAACTGGGGCGAGGGGTTGCTTTAAATATTGTAACATGTAAAACAATTTCTCATTAATTAATTCAGCCATTAGCAGCAGCTTCCCTGAGGGTAGTGTAACCTGAACAGGATATCACAATTACAGCACTCTTTCCTTTTTTTTTTTTCTTCATCTTGTCGGCATTTGACATGAAGAATTTATCAAAAAAGACATCTCTGTGCAGCAAACTCTTAAGCAGCTCTTCCTGACTTCCTTTATACGTTAATTCTCATTTATCATCCCACTAGGCAAGATCTGCAAGAGCATCAAAAGTCACTGTACCTCTTCCTCTTCAGTACATGTAAGATCTCTATTACTATAGAATTTACACACCTACCAAAAGAGTATATACTCCCCCAACAACTCTTGGAGTAAGTAATCTTGATTTAATGGCTAAATTTTCAAAAGTAGTCTGGCATCTGCTAACTGGGAGATGTTTGAATATTTTTTTTTTATCTGATTGCATAACTGAGTTATCCAAGAAGGGAATAAGAAGGTAGGGACTGGAATCACAACACAGGATTCTTCTGCCACTACGTGTGGATTTCATGAGTGTGTTGTGTGCTTGGAGCATGATGACAGTATATAGGTTGTGCAGAGACACTAGTCTCTATTTCACCCTGTATCTTGGCCCAAGCCAAGCCACTGACTATTGCTCTGCTCTTAAGCAGAAATAACTAGAATTTAGGCAGTACTAGGCTATATTCTCAGGTCTGGCTCAAGACAGAAACCCCATGGAGCTTTACCCAAATCAAGCTGAAATGGTCAATCCTGTCCTAGAGGGTTTCAGCCCTTCAAAGACCAGAAAGCAGGAGAAAGAAAATCAAGTTAAGTTGCAGAGATCAACGGAAAAGGAACCCCATATTCCTAGTGAAGTGTCTTGAAATTTCTCTGAATTATCATGAATTCTGCCCTCTCTTGCATGATTCCTGTGAAAACGTGACTCTTGTATCCACAACATGCCACCTCTGTTACTGAATGGTTGCTGAAAGTCCTACGTTTTACTTTAGTGTGATTCACTTAATGGTATCTCAGGCATCCTTTGGCATTTCTGCCAAATCACAGAATAAATCACTGCCTTGTGAGATGTGTCTTGGGTCCCGTAGGACACTACTCTGTGCCCGAAGGGTACCACATACTTCCACTGACTTGTAACGTTAGGTATGCGAAATACTCACAGGAAAAATACTGTTTCAGGAAACAGGTTGTTTCACATGCACAAAGCCCAGTTAGGACCAAATTCTTTCCCACAGCTCTGGACTTTGATTTCTTTCCTGCTTCAGCAATGAAGAAAAGAGTTTGAAGACCTCAGTCTGAGAATATCAAACTGGGAGAAAGGTTTAGATGTGACCTAGTCTGTCCTTGGAACAGGATGAGTGAAACACAAGCTGCGTGTCAAATTCTTTACGGTTGTTAGTAGATGGTGATAAGTAAAGGACAAAGGTATTCAACGCAACATTTTAGGGTCACTTTAGAGCAATCATTATAAATTGTAATGTTCTGACTCTAGCAGAAGGAAACTTGCTCCTGTACAGTACCAACTGCTTGTGGAGAAAAGGGAAAAGGCTTTTGGCATCCACATTTTTCAGCTTCTCTTTAATTTTCTCATTTCCTATGAGTAGTTGTTGTAGTCACCCATGCACGACCTTTAAATCCCTAAAAATATATCTGCCTTCATATAGCTCTTTCAAGAAAAAAATCAGGGCCACAGACAGGCAGAGCAAACCTCATCAGTCTTAACCAGCCAGTTCCTCCTGAATAAAGCAGCAAACTGCCAAGACTGAAGCTCTCCTCTTACAGAAGGTCAAACCTTTTATGTACATGTATGAGGATTTTGGCTGAACTCTGTGAAACTACTCATGTGAACATTCACTGGGTCAGGCATTTAATTTGCAAATGCAGTAAATTCTCACAGTGCACGAGGTAAAGCCCGAGTAGTTCTAAGAAAACAAGTATTTCATCTGAGGGTCAGGGAGGAGTCTCTTTCATAGGATTGCCACAATCACATTCCTCATCTTGCAAAAGAGAGGGAAACCTCAGGATGACTGGGGAAATGTTGAGGTTCCCAGGCTATGGTTATACCCCTTAGTTGTACATCAGTACAACGAGAGAAGTTTCAAGTAAGATTCACTGCATAACAAGCCAAACTTACTTAACTAGCTGAAAAGTGAGGATGGTTGTGTGATATGGCAAGGAAATAATTTCTGGTCAAGTCTTACCAGGTCAAGATTGCTCCTTGTTGATGAAACAAAGGAAAGCCACTAATGGAAAGCCACAAACATATACAAGCTTGGTTCACACTGACCTTTGAGAGTAATTCAGTAGCTGCTACCAATCTTTGTCATGGTCTCAATGCTCTGAACATCCCTTAAATTATGTGCCCTGCCTGTCATAAAGGAATCTTAAATTGTCAAGGATTGGAATTTCCCCAGTAAGCAATCTTTAAGGTACCCTTTAGAATCTTTCTACAGAAAGTGGTGGTAATTGTGGCATCCAGAGGCACGATAAGTTTTGAAAAGTTTGATCATTCATTTTGTTGTGAATACGTGTAGAATGATTCACAGAATTTGTATACTCCTTTAAAGAGCATGTAACTCATTCCATTAATCAATAACATCATCACCTTCACAACAGTAGTGACTACTGTGCTTGCAGACTGCATCTGACTCTCCCTGATGTTGCTAAGGGGTCTTTCTGAAAATATGTGGTCAGAGCTTCAATGAAAAACTTTCTGACCACATTTTATGATATAATGACCAACCCAGCCAGTCTGGCTTATAGCTGCAAATAACAATTTAACCAGAGAATTTTATCCAATGGAAAAATCAATATAGTTTACAATGAGTGCATGTCTTAATAGCCACAGGGCAGCCGCTAATATTGTCATTAAAGACATTCTGGCCTTTATTAATTTATGTTTTTCCTCTTAAAGAAAATCTATGTGAGCAATAATCATAAGGGAACACCTCTACATTCATTCGCTTTTCAAATGTGCCTAAATTATTTAGTTTGTCTAATGAATTTATCTTGTACTAAGATCTTAGCTATTGGTCCTTGCCCCGAAGCCCTACCTGGTGTTGCTGTCAGTGGTAGTGTTGTCTGAGTGAGAACCGAGAGTTGAGGAATAACATTAAAAGGAAAATCTGGAAAGTGAGCAATCCATCTAAATCTGTGTGTTGGCCAAAAATCCACTCAAGTGACAGAAAGCTGTCCAAGTGTTTAATCAGAAAGAGTTATTTTTAATGTCTCAAAATATGTGCATATCAGAGAACTTTAACATCTGAGGCTTCTACCCTGGTTAGGGCTTTATAGATGTAATTCCTGTGAAAAGGGTAGGAAGCAAAACAGCTCAGTCCCCCTGGGATCTTCACTCTCTGCTCACAGCGTGAATGATACTCCCCATTGGAACAACCATCAGTGGCATCCCAAAAATTCAGAGCGAATCTGCTTATTGCCTCTCTAGTTCTCCTTAGAAGGTACTACAGCCCATGCATCTTGTATTTTCTTAAGTGTAGTGTTAGGACAGCAGGACAACTGAAAATTCAAGAGCTGACCATTGACACATGAAAGCGATGGTGAATTTAGAACATCCAGTATGTGTATGTGTCCACTTCACATAGTCAGCTGGAGGAATAGAGTGATGCTTTCCTTGTTCTAATTTAATATACTTTTAATGGGAAACCCCTGTAGTATTTGTGAGATAGAATCATAGAATCATTAAGGTTGGAAATGACCTTTAAGATCATCAAGTCCAACTGTCAAGATAATTCTTTAGCTTGGCAGTATTTTAAGTCATTACTGACTCAGAAGGACCTTGATCTAAAATACTGAGCAGGCTCAGCTCAACACTGAGAGCTCAACAGGTTCAGATTTCAGAGCCCATTTTTGCTGGTGGCCTCCTGCATGATTCTGGGTGAACAAATATCTGTGTTCCTGGTTTTTCTCCTCACTTCTTTAACATGGATCCCCTGTCTCCCCTCTGTATCTAGCTTATTCTGCAGACACACTGGGGCTATTGTCAAAAGCATGTCTAATTGTGTTGGGATGAGAAGACAGCATTTTTCCAAGACTGATTTTATTTCTCGCTCCTTTAAAAGGAAATCATGTAAAGAGGAATTTAGGGAATGTACAATTCTCCAAACGCTATGTAAAAATTGAGGATAAACTGGCCTTCATTGCCATCAAAATTTCCTGAAAGTTTTTCCTCTGTGAATACAAATCGTTAACTCTGATTTGAGCGGAGCTAAAATGGTTTGTGGCTTTGGAAGATCTGTATCCTCAACTAAGACTGAATTTGTTTGATGCCTCAGACAGGAAAACTTGAGCTCTGGAGTCTGAAATTTGCACAGAACCAGGCACCAGAAAAACATTAAGAAATAATAGCCACATTGTTTAGATTGGCACACACATCAAATGTTTTCGAACCCTAAAATCACTCAAATTATATTTAATAGAAATCATAGTCCTAAGATATATTAATTTATTCTGCATTTGACAATCACGTCTCTAAAAATGTAATGTCATTAACAAAGCGATCAGTATTAATGGTCTGATATTTAATAATGTGTACATTTGCCACATCATCAGTGCATCCACCACAGAAAGATACCCTGCCACAGTTGCTCAAAATTATTTTGTGCAGGCAGCAGAACACTCCTCATTTAGAATACGCAGACTCCCAGGCCTCCCACAACAGATATTGTCCTCTTCTGATTAGTAATAAGAGATATTAAACCCAAGAAGAGGACTGAAAATCAGGACTAGGTGGTGAGGTGTCAGGACACTGGGTGCTTAAGGAAGCAATGATTCTTGTGCTCGCTATTCCAGGGGCTCCACTGGGTTTGTTTCTCAGAGTTATCAGGAAACAAGTAATAACTGAGTTGCTGGGGAAGAACGTTCTCAGGTAAGGCTTCTCCTGATGCCCAGTGTCATGTTCTTTATGAACTTGTCCTAAAATTTGATATTTCTGCTATATTTTTTTCCCCAATAAACTCAAAACGGGCCCATGAGGGCCCAAACTTAGGACTATCTTGAAAATTCTGCCAATGTTATCCTTCTTCTCACTGACCTCAGTGTGAGCAGAACCACGTCCACATCTGGGAATTAAGGGTTTGGAAAAAGAACCAAGGCAAAAATTATTCCTAAGACAAACAATTCAGATCACTTCTTACTTTCATAGCAGGACAGATTTACCAGGTATCTAACAGGGGAGGAATGAGCTGTGCTTTTCCCTTACACTCAGCCCAGCTGCATCCAGCCCTGGTACCACATATATCCCAGAGACGATTTATCTGAACAGGAGGTTGGCGAAACCAAAAATACATCAGACAGACAAAAAAAGCCAAGGAAATGATTGTACCTCAGAAAAGCAATTTGGCATGTATTCCCGAGTTGTACAGAAACAGACTCTTTTCCCTCCAGATTTAAAAATAATTGTCAGTTTGCCAACCCAAGTGTTTATGACATTTTCAATGAAAACTGAAGTGTGGAAAGAATGGTACTGCTCCATAAAAGGGGATCTACAAAACCAACAATGGGTACTGATTATGACCAAAAAAAACCCTATCAAAATCTTTGAGCATGATACGCAGTGATATAAGACAGGATATATCTAGATGCAAAAAAAACCACCTTGTGCTTTCTACACTCTATAGAGCATTCCAAAATAAGCAGGACATTGAGTAATTTAAATGAAATGTAAGTTCTTTGATGAAAAGAAATGTGATTCTACTGGCTTATGTTGTTGGAAGTTTTCATAGAAGATCATGGGCTTTAAGAAACATTTAATTTATTTGGAAAAAAAAATTTAACGTTACCTTATAAACTCCATTTGTATTGATCCCTTCTCTTGGCCAGGGTCTGGAAGAAGAAGGATGTTCCGGTGGTGATTATTCATTTTATCAGCTCTAAACAACTCCTCTTTATTAAGGGACAGACACAGCTTATTCTATATAACTCAAAGAGGAGGAGCTCTTCCTTCAGCACGAGCTTCCTGCTTAAATTAATTTGGGCCAATTTGCAGCTTCGAAAGGCACCTGCTGACAGGAAAGCTTAGTGGAGCTGGAATGAATGAGCCTTGGCTCACACCTGCCAGGTGGCCCTGCAACCAGGCTAGTTGAAATAAAATTCTTAAATAAGTGGAATTGTAGCCCAAAGAGTTATCCCTGTGTAGTTGTGGTTTTTTTCTGAGATATTGACAGGGCAAGGAGGGGTTTTTTCAACATTTCATTCGCTACAGACAATACCTCGGGAACTACTGTTGTGAACTCCAGATATGGACAGATCGAGGGCTGAAATGCCTAACTAGGTATTTTGATGATCAGTAAGCAAGCTTGAATTTGTGCCTTTAATCTGTGCTCAGCATTGGGTGTAGGTTTATGTCATGTTTTCTCTGTCTTCTTCTCTATGCAATGAAATAGAATGGTTCGGTTTTGTGTAATGAGAAGGGTAACAAGCATGTGCAAATAACAACTTGGATTACATCTCAACTTTCTGGAAAGTGTGTTGAAAATATTCACAGAGTTTTGGCCAAAATCTGCATAAAACTGACTTCCTCAGTCTTCTGTATCTCTCAGTGGAACAACCCATGGTCCTGGATTTTTGGCATACTTAGGTAGAAGCCCCATTAACAGAACCGGAACTTTTGCCAGGGAAGGTTGTGACAGTAGCACTGTGGTTATCCAGACCCTCTTGTGAATGTCTCCCCAAAGCCCTACACTGTAGATACACGAGTAAAATGCCCCTTGAAGCATATAGCTACCAAGTAGAATCCTCCACATGAAATGACTTGTTAAATTTCATCATGCTATAGAGAAATACTGGAGATGGCAGATACAAAACTTGGCCACTTCAACTCTGCTGTCGATACTCTAAAACTCCTGAGTGAGCATTAGGAAGAAAACAAGTTGTCATAATGTTGCCTGAAGCAGGAGGTTCCAGTCATGGAAATTCTATTTATGCCGTGGTTGTGTGTCTCCTGGAAGAGCAAGAGGCTGTGTACAAGTGTGCGGACTTTGATAAACCACAGAAGGAAGATACTGCACTGAGAGTTATTTGCTGGAAACTGAGAGCCTGCTTGATTGCTATTCAGAGCTTCTAATTTATTTATTTATTTGTACCATGATGTGGTATGATATTAAGCAAGATTTTCCAGAAATAATGCTGTTATTTTTAATCATAAAATTATTTCAATTTATAAAAGAAAAATTAAATTATTTTAAAATAAATTATTAGAGCAGGTGTAGTTCCCCTTGAGGCATTATTTTGGTCTCAAACTCAGCTACTTAATTTTTCTTTTTTAATTCATTCAAAAAAAAAGAATTTGACTCACTAGGACGATAAGGAAGTACAATGCTTGTGGCTGAAGTTATGAGAGACAAATAAAGAGTAGCATTTTCAAAGGGCTCATTATTTATAACATTTTAATTGATGGGAGATGGAGTTTTTCTAAAAATATTCAATTGTTTTGCACCATAAGAAGCAAAAGGGCTTTTAAAAGACCCCATTGTGATGATTAAAAGGGGAGATTTTCTTGTGAATAAACATTTGCACTTTTAATTTTCTTACTCCAAATTATATCGAAAACTCCAAAGAGTTTTACTAGGTTGTTAAATGAGCTCTAGGAGACTGTAAGCTACAGAGCTGGCTGGTCAGGGAGCTTCTCAAGGGCTGGCCAGGGCTGAAAGGGGTCTTTGTTTCTCCAGGGTACTCAGGGGTGCTCTGAGATATCAGAGTTTTTGTTCCCAGATGGCCTTGCAGGCTGGGGAGCCAAAGTGGAAGAGCAAGATCTCAGGCAGGTTCCCATCACAAAATAGCCCAATTTCCAACAAAACTTCTAGTAGAATTGACCCATCCTCTCAGAATGTTTTGATTTCCAACAAAACACCATGATGCCACAGACACACTACGTGCACTTTCAGGTGCCTGAGGCTCCCAAAACAAGGTGCTGCACCTGGCCAGAGAGCTGCCAAGGAAAGCTCTGAAGGCAAAGCACCCATCATATCCAGAACTTCACCCCATTAGACTTTCAGCTATTGCTTAGGCTTGAGAATTAGTCGTTGACTTTCCCAACTCACACCAATTTGACACGAGTTGTAACTCTTACACATCTGGGGAGGGACTTTTTAAAAGGGCTTGTTAGGGATAGGACAAGGGACAATGGCTTCAAGCTGGATGAAGGTAGATTTAGACTAGATATTAGGAAGAAATTCTTTCCTCTGAGGGTGGTGAGACACTGGAAGGGATTGCCCAGAGAGGCTGGGGATGCCCCATCCTTGGAAGTGTTCAAGATCGGGCTGGATGGGGCCTTGAGCAACCTGGTCTAGTGGGAGGTGTCCCTGCCCATGGCAGGAGGGTTGGAACTGGATGATCTTGAAGGTCTCTTCCAACTCAAGCCATTCTATGATATGAAATGCTGGCTGCCAGTGACATTTGGACAACCTATTCCTAAGATCATTATTTAATAAATCACCCTATGTGTCTTAATCAGTCCCATCCTGTTAATTGCCACAGAACCAGAAACTGAACCCAGAACTTAAGGCACAAATATCCTACTTCCAAAAGTTGCATTTGTAGGTTTTGGCATAATATCTTTATAACTGGATTTTCTCCATGACTACAATAGTTTTCCTTGAATCCCCAACCCTGTTCCCCAATAAGGCAAATTAAAAACTTGGAGGCTGTTGTAAATACACTGGCCAAATGCAAAGTTCTGAAGCTCTCCACTGGCCTACAAACAAGAGAAAAATGTTTTCAAAGCTGCTCTATTTGTTTTCGGAATTCTTTGCAAAAATCCTGCTGAGTGAATAATTTATAATAATGAGAGTATGTGACAAATATTGCTTCTTTTAATGTTTGGATATTTTGTTGAATATGTATTTTTTTTTCCATAAGTTCATTTGGTCCTTGGACTTACCTCACACAGCTTTTTTTTCAATTTTCCTTTCACCTGTGTTGCTGAATTGTTGGCAAGAGACATTTTTGGTGTTTCCTAATAGAGTGAACAAAAATTTCCGTCTTTTTCTTTTTTTTGTATGATACTACGAAAGAGAAATTTGTTCGTTGTCCATCTTCATTCTTTAATATTTTTAGTCACTTTACCACATGAATTTATCACTCATTTTAGCAAAACATCAAAACTGTATGGGTTAAAGAAAATTCACTTCAAAGTTTATTTACAGATTTTTTTTTCTTTATGCTCTTTAATCAACTTCTTAAAAAGCAAATTATCTTAGATTGCTGTTTAATGAAGGATTGTATTTTACCATGGGCTAACTTTTTTCTACGGTGACATAGAGAAAGCTAAAGGAAAATGACACAGCCTGTGAATGATTGTCATATTTTAAGCTGGAGGCAGCTTCATTGCAGGAGCAGACTAAGGCTTAACAACCAGCACAAAATTCAACCCTCCAAGTGAAACACAAACCAGAGTGTACGTTGCTCTCAGCACACATCTCCTCATGCCTTGATGGTGAAATTGGAAGCATGCTCTTACTAATTTAAAAATTCAAAAAGCCTCACTGCCTCGTGCATGTCACTTTTTACCACAGGAATCACATTATAGTTGCTATAATTGCTCTCTGGAAGCCAGAGATAAGCCTGTGTTTAAAGGAACACATTTTTATGAAACTTTAATAATGGCATTGTTACAGATTGTTCTACCAAACTAAGTAACTCAACCTGATGTCTTTTTCTTAAAGGAAGTCATGTTGAAATTATGTTTTCTAACTTCTCTTCATGGTAAATCACATTTTCAGCACAACACTTTTGTTTTTTTTTGTGGAATTCCAGAGCGAAAACTTTTCCATGTGCAACCACTAGCGCATGCAAAAGCAGAAGGTGCAAGTTGGGTGTCTGGCACCTACCCAATGTTCATGTGAAGGAGGCTGGATCTTCAGCTGCTGGGTAGGAGCATGGCATTAGTATCTTCTGCTGGGAGTTCCTCTCACTTTTGCTGATCGAGGGATTTGACCAATTAATTGAAGGATAATTGGAAGACTACCTTGCTTAGGGACCTGGTTTAGTGGCAACCTGCAGTGCTGGGTCGAAGGTTGGACTAGATGATCTTGAAGGCCTCTTCCAACTAAAGATATTCTGTGATTCTGTGAAAGGCCTCTTGGGAGCCCAAGACAGAATGATGAGAACACGTGCATATTCTGAATTTCTTTTTCTTTACAATTACTTTTCAAGGAAAAATTTCTGCATTTCTAAATTCAAGTTCAAAGTGGTTGGAAAACATCTGCCCTGAGCAGGATCTTGTATCATATGTGGAAGAGCAGATACATCGGCATTGAGACGATGGACAACTGAGCCCTTCCCATCAGTGGTTTGTTCTGGCAGTTTCAGGTCCAGTTCAATGTTGTTTCCCTGTGGAGACTGAACACTACTCAAAACCTTTCCTTCTCTTGCCAGTGAACCATTCCCAATACTCCTCCTCAGTACAGCTGGCTGATTGCCAGGTGAAGACATTTAGGGTGCAGTTTATAGGGTCAAGAATCATAGAATGGTTTAGGTTGGAAGGGACCTCCAAAGGTCATCTAGTCCAATCCCCCTGCAGTGAGCAGGGACATCCTCAGGTTGCCCAGAGCCTTGTCGAGCCTCACCTTGAATATCTCCGAGGATGGGACCTCAACTACCTCCCTGGACAACCCGTTCCAGTGTTTCACTGCCCTCATGGGAAAGAACTTTTTCCTAACATCCAATCTAAATCTGCTCTTCTCTAATTTAAAACCATTGCCCCTTGTCTTATCACTACAGGCCTTTGTAAAGACTCCCTCTCCAGCCTTCCTGTAGCCCCCTTCAGGTACTGGAAGGTTGATCAATATTGCTCTGGTCCCTAAAACCAGCAAGTTTTGATAAGAATCTAAGCCAGTTTGTTAGAAGGCGGCTGTTTCTTAAGCTTACCTGTATTTACATCATTCATACCCAAACAGTCCCCAACACTGGGCTGTGTCACAGTGGTGGTTTAGGCAGTCACCTCTGCCCAGACAATGAAAACTCCGTGTTAGCAATAAAACTATTTCACGGAAATAGTGGTAGTTGCAGTCAGCTGCAGATTTTCACAGTGGCCTAAGTTTTGAAACTAATTCCTTTTGACTAATAAAACTGAAAAGTGTTACTACTCTGAAATGTACTTGTTAACTGTATGAAGCCTTATATTATGTCAAATGGTGTGATTTTAAAAGGCAGATAGATATATAAAATAGACCTAATCCCAAGAGCGTATTTTT
This sequence comes from Baryphthengus martii, assembly GCA_013396935.1. Taxonomy (NCBI): domain Eukaryota; kingdom Metazoa; phylum Chordata; class Aves; order Coraciiformes; family Momotidae; genus Baryphthengus; species Baryphthengus martii. Next base: position 200,693 of record VWZK01019573.1, read on the forward strand.
TTTCTAGTGCTTAGTACTCAGTCAACAAGGGAAGCAGAAGAAGTAAGAATTCTGAATAGAATGTGAAATATGAACTAAATGTCTTTGGTGCAGAGTCAGTTTTATTATTAATTACAATCAACGACTATGACACTTTTTTACCCCTCCCTACTCTCTGATTTCTTTACTGTGCTCACAAGGTACTTCCAAGAAATATTTATTCATCTGCAAGCTATAGAGCAGAGCAAAGCTACAGAGCCCTAGAGCCAAACTCTGAGCCTTGGTGAGGCACCTCAATTAGCCCAAATCCCTTCTTGTAGCCAACTCTGGCTGTTGAGGAAATGCATTGGCTCCCGTGGTGTGTCTCAGTCCCTCACAAAACTGAGATAGCAGGAAGGATCTGAAAGAGGCAAGCAGCTGACAGATGAAATTAAATGAGGGGTTGAAAAGTGCCCTTTCATGGACTTTACCAGCTAGCTACAGAGGCAAATGGGCTTTAGGAAACAGGCACAATAAAATAACACAAGGCACCAGTACAGATTAGGGGTCATCCTGCTGGAAACCATCTCCATGGAGAAAGACCTTGGAGTTCTGGTGGATAGGAAGTTCTCCAGGGGACAGCAGTGGGCCCTTGTGGCCAAGAGGGCCAACGGTCTCCTGGGGAGCATTAAGAAAACTGTGTCTAGCAAGTCTAGGGAGGTTCTCCACTCCCTCTTACTGGAGAGAGTCCACCTGAGCTACGAGGATGATTAAGGGACTGGAACATCTCTCCTGTGAGGAAAGGCTGAGAGAACTGGGGCTGTTTAGTCTGGAGAAGAGAAACCTGAGAGGGGATCTGATTCATGTCTAGAAATATCTGAGGGGTGGGCATCAAGTAGAAGGGGCTAGACTCTTTCCTGTGGTGCCCAGTAAAAGGACAAGAAAT
>VWZK01019576.1:0-51541 GCA_013396935.1 Baryphthengus martii
GGGGGGAGGGAAGGACTTAGTGGGAAAATAGATGATGCCACTCTTAAAAAGAGCAAGACCTATCTGTCGTCATGCTCCACTTCCATATTTTATTACTTCATCATAATTACCCATCTATATGCTTATGTTTACCTTCACTGCATTACTCTGTATATGATATGAGTTTCACAGGTAAACAGCATGGATGGATGGATGTATCATCTGTGGCACTACTAAGTTAACAAGTCTCTCCACGTCTGTGCATCTAGCTGAACATTAGGTACTCTTTTCTATACTGTGTTTTAACAATAAAAAACAAAAAAAAATCCTGTTAAATGAAAAATATGTTTTACACACAGTATGTACTTGATAGTACTTCATGCCTTAATCCAAATATTGTTTAAAAAAAAATTAATAAATACGTAAAACCAGAAATCAAAATTTGCCAAGAATAAAAACTCACTTCAAATATTTTCAGTGCTCTTGTCATTCAATACCATCTCAATTTAATGTAGCTTTTTTTTTTTTTTCTTTTTTTGCAAATAAGCTCTTTCCCTTCATTCATCAGCTTTGGACAGGAAACTTTTCTAAATATATAAAGTAATAGATGGTGTAGAAGTCTGGAAAAGCTAAAATATAATCTGGGAAATTTTGAATTTATTTGACTAGTGTATTTTCTAAAGGAAAGAGAAACTTTCTTGGTGGAGGAAAGAAACACAAGGAGTAGCCAAACATATTACGTTTGGGAATGAAAAATTCTCTAGTCACAATTTTGCAACCTTGTATGATTGTTTTTAACACGTATTCAGTGACTAATTCATATTACACGGAATTTCTGAAGTGGGTAGCAATTTAGTTCATTATCTGTTCCACTATGATTTTTATTGAAATATTGAGCCACTATCAAAATAACAAAACTTAGGGAAACTTTTTTAATCTTCCACCTGTGAAATTCCTATTAACATCAAAGGGAATTCAGAACAAATTCTCAGTCATTTATCACAAAATGATCAATCTTCCATTTCAATTAAGCTTTTCTGAATTTTACTCCACAATAACGTGAATACGTTCTCAAATACATATCAAAGGAGAAGATAAATCCTTTCTTTGCAGGACTCGGGACAATACACAATACCTCTTTTCAGAAGAAATAACCCATTAAAAAAATTGTTAGATGTTTTATTAGAAGTTGGTTTCAGATGCATTGAGATGAACAGTTCTTTGAATAGATTGATTGTCTTTTTCCTCATCTTTATTTCTTTTTCAGAATATAAAGGAAGACACACCTGTTTCTTGCAGGATTTTAGCATGTCAAAAGAATGAGGTTTTTCAGATGAAAAAATAGAAAGAAATAAAACTTTTAAATGATCTTGTTCTCCTTTCATTGCATGTCTTCAACTAACAACACCTGGAAAACAGCAAAAAATTATTCACTTTATTCTTCTTTCATATAGTGTGAATATAATGATAGTCCCTCTCTCTGTTTTGTTGCATTTTTAATTGCTTCACAGATAGTCTTTGTGTTCTCAGGGAGACTGAGAAGAAAATATATGACACAGATGTTAGGAGAATGAACTAACGATTCATTTTACACCACATCACAGCTCTAAAAGAACAAAACTTGGATGGTGCAAAGACAAATTCCCCATAGCTCGGATCCCCTGAGAATACTAGTGTCTGAAAGGACATTCTTGGGCCACCTGAGGCAATTCTAACCCTGATTTTGCAGTGCAAATCCAAAGATCAGTGACTACTTTGAGAAATATTAAAATAGGTAAAAATATGCAAAATATATAAAAAAATCACAGCCTATTCCTTGTGGCCTTTTGATAATTTTAATACTAATTAAACTAAACCTGATTACTATTTTTTTTATGTTGTAGGTATCCATTTGCTAAATAGCACAGATTATTAGAAGAATTTCACACTAACTTCTTTTTAGATGTGAAAAAAAGAAGTAGATGACTTCAGAATCAAATACAATATGCTATTATTTGTTTAGAGTTTAATTACTTGTGTATCAAGAAATCAAGTTGATAGGAAAAGATAGCTGGCATATGTTGGGCTGAGAAGCTCGTACTAAGAGACAGATAAAGCTAACCAAAATTTTCCTGGGGAAATAAAAAACATCCCTAGTCATCTCTGGAAGAAAGACAAAGACAAATTTTGACCCTTGAACAGTAGAATAGTGATGGGGAGAGAGATCGTGATGCTCCATAATTGTGTGTGTGTGCTGATGCTGTGTTTTTTGGTATTCAGCACAGCCATTTGATTTAATTTCCAGCTCATCTTTGACAGGCATTGTGTAAATCTACCTTAGTTTGTCCTATTTAGCTACTGAGAGAGTACGTGGTGCACTGGATGAAGTGTCTTCCACTGCAAGAAGTTCATGTACAGTCTGGAGATTATAATGGGTTTATTATGAGACCTTCACAATAGGGACAGAGGAGATGCATTGACAAGCTTTACGTATCTTGTAAATGTATGATCTTGGGTAAAATCTGTCCTTATGAATTACACAACTGACTATTACTTAATTCCTCAAACTCCATGACAACCCACAGCACTTTCTTCTGTTCACGTTCACCTGAACTACTTCTCATAGTTCTGGCAACAGTTTTCTGTGTCTTTAACATATGAAGGAATTTTGAAGCCAAAGGGCTGTGATCAAGTCTTACAAAACTATAGTGAAGCAACATCCTGATGATCCTGCCTTTTGCTTTTTTAATGAGCTAGAAGCCACTAGATAGTCATTTCCAACCAAGTCACGTGAGTCCAATACCTTGAGAACATTGTGAGCATGAAAAAATAATTTAATTTAACATCTGAAATTTAATTCCTCTCTTTACTCATGACTGCACATGCAAGCTTGGCTCTTGTGCTGTCCTCAGCAGTGCCAGCTGGAGAAACTACTGCTCACCAATCCTTCCCTCTGCTCTACATCAGAGCTAATGACTCCCTGACATGCTTCACTCAAATCACTTGAATTGGATTAAACAATTAAAGTTACAAGGGTTTAATATTCCAACTTATTTTGGGTCAGGTAACATAAATTCATGTGAATATTTCAGCTAGATGTTCTGAGAGGACAGTAACCTCTGTGCAGAAAGCTAGTGGCGAGCTGGAGGAAGCCACTGCTAGAAAGTGATGTAGTAATAAGGGCTTTTCATCTCTTTGTTTTGGCCTGAGTTAGCATTCTTGAGATCAGAGGCAGTGGTTGTCTGTAAAGTACAAGACTTGTATGCTAAAAGCAATTTTAATATAAATTAAATAGATAATGAATTTAATATTTGCCATATTTATTAAAATTCATCTTTTTGTTTAGTCAAGAAACATTCTTGGAATTGTTTTCCAAGACAATTTAATGTGTTAACTGTGGTGTTTTCTTGTGTGAACTAATATTCAAAATAAGTATTTTCTTTAATATTCAGGTTTGAAAGAGGTGTGAAAAGCTGGTTGTTTCCTTTTAGCTTAGAGTTGCCACAAATGCACAATGACAGCACCTTCACTTGGTGAGCATCTTTAACAAAGTTTTAAAAATTGATTAGACTTTTTTTTACAAGGATTTAAAATAAATCAATATTTTCCTATTTTTAGACATACAACAAATAGTCAATTCTTCGGACTACCCTGCTTATGTCTGACAATTGTCCTATACTCTGTGGCCTCATGTCTAAGAAGTACGTCTAAAACCATTTAATTGCCAATGTTATTACAAAGCCAATAAATTACGCCTATGACTGTCTGTGGTAGCATCTAAACATTTCCTGCTTCATCACTTTGTTCAAAGACATCCTTCTGCTAAGTGAAACCTTTGTGGATACAGGGCTTCTTGGAGCAGACAGGGTTTTAGTATGGCTCTAAATAGAAGTGCTATTGGCATTTCTGAGCTGGTTGAGCATCTCCACAAGAGATATTACCTTCTTGTGGGTTTTTGTACCATCTGAAAGAAAAGAAGCCATTTCAGAAGTATGGACCATTTGAAAAATATGTATTTTTGACAGAAGTTGAGGCACCAGAAATTGTGAACCAAATCATGATGTCCTGCATACCAATAACCTCCAAATGTGTCCAGTGCATCTGGTGGCCACATATACATGATTTTACAGTGGGAGAGTTAGAATACCATACACTCTCTAACAGAAATTCTCCAAAGTTAAAATGTTATTGATTTCACAAATTATATTGATCTCTAGCTAAAGATGATAAACGATGAAAGTAAAATTCATGTCTGATATTCATGGTCTACTGGTAGCTATTAAAGGATCATTGTGGATCACTGTACAAAGTGATGATCGTATCCAGATCAAAAAAGAGTCAAGGAAATATGAAGATGTCAAAGAATTCCAAGTTTATCAATGTGAGAGTCTCTTTCAAACAGTGGACTCCTGCCACACAGAGCTTAAGACTGCACCAATCTTTAAGCAAGTTCATTATTCAATATTTGAAATGGTTGCTCTAGTTCCTGCACTGGAATAAATAAATATATTGCATCTATCACAAGTCAACTGTATCCAGAAGACTTTTTGATTAAGAAGCACACCTGAAAGATAGTGCATGTCGTATGAGATTCTAATACTAAAATATATAATATGAATGGAAAACCAAGATTGTCAGTAGCTGATTGCCTGAATTTCCTAAATATTTGAATTATAACCATTACATATAACAGCAGGTTAACAGTTTCCTAGAGTGCTTCCCTGCTCTCCCTGGTCCTTCAAAAGAATCAGAGAACTCAGGCTTCTTAAGGAGGCACCTAGAGTTTAATGTAGTTACAACATCTTGGCTGAATATCTCAGGGCTTCCATGTCAAATTATCAAAGTTGTAAGTATTTCTAGTCCACACCAGGTGGAATTCTAGATAAACTTGAAGACTTTTTAAATGGCAGAGCCCACATCTCTTCCTAATAGTCCAAAGCATTGCAATCAGGTTTATATAGTATTAATATATATTAACAATATGGCTCACGGAAATATCTAAGTCAAATGCTTAAGCAGTTGTTAAGAGATGGGATGACCAACTGCACATGGGAAAGTTTTTCCTGTGGATTTTTCTGTCCTACAAAACCAAGAAAATAGAATAAATCTTGAGGGTAAATGGCCATCACCTTAACCACCAACCCAGAGATCTGGATGCTTGTTGATAACCTGTATAACAAAATTAGAAGCACACAAGCTTAGATCCTTGACCATTTAAATCTGTTCATGGGAGGGAGGAAGGCAACATTTTAATGACCATTCCCCTTCAGAAGGAAAGGTAGGATTATACCCACATTTCAGTTTCTTTGATGGTTTGATGTCCTGGGACAGTGACATAGTCTGAATCTAGTAGGGGCCAGGATGGTAAAGAGGAAACAGTGAATTAATTGTGTGTCACAACCACAGTGCTTCCTGCCTCACCCACTGCTCAGAGTCGTATCTAAATTCAGAGTATGGCCCCAATATATTGCCACTTATGAAATAAGGAGTCACCTACAAGGTGCAAAATGTCAAAATTTTGTCTTTTAATTTCATTCCTGCAAACGTCAAAATTCCTAGACATTGGATTCTGGCCTATCTCTAGTTCACTGATGAATGATATAACACCAATGGACTGCAATTGCTTTATGACCATGCCTTTGTAAGAAGCTTCTAAGTCAGACATTGATGAGAGGAAATGACATGCAACTTACGAAACTTGTTTATACACCAAATACAGCTTCAGAAGTGATTTCAGTTTTGTTATTGTTGATAATACTAAAGGAGAGGATACAAACATCAGAAAAAAGCTGAATTCCTGCTTAATTAAAATCAGCCATTGAGGCTATCTCTACATGCCATTTCTCATTTTGTAATGGAACCTGAATGAAGCTCATATGAAGTAGAAAAATGATTAATAATTATTAGCAGTAGCTCTATATTATAAAATCAGGATGAAGAGATCCTGCTCATGAATGAAAGTATGTGGATAATGCCTATTTCAGGCTCAGGTCCAATACTCTCAAAATACTACCTTGTAGAGATAGATTGAAAGTGTTTCATTTTCAGGAAATATTCTCTGATTTCCCTAAATCTTTAAATAGCAGACCCACTTTTTTTTTTTTTTTTTCCATGTGGCAAGTGTTCTGCTTGTCTGCCTCCCTCAACCATCTCTTTGGTGCTATCTAGCTGTATCTAGCAGAGACTGGCCCATCTAATGATGTAAAGGGCTTGTGCCTTTTCCTGTTCAGTTATTATTCCTCAAGTCCCAGAACTTGCTTGTACAAATTTATCTCCCAATACCATTCAAGGGGAAAAAATGGCAACTTCTTCCATGTCTGGGTGTGTGCAAGACCATTATGCCCCATCCTTCTTCTTTTGCACAAGTAGGTCAGAATGGAAGATTTTAGAAACAGTATGAATGAAGAGCATGTAGGAAAGAAGACATCTATATTCTTCCATAAATTTAGGAGGTGAAATCATAGCATGTGTATATTTAGTTAGTTCAAGCTTCCTTTGACCTAATTTCCAATTGTTTATGCAGTTAATGACAGTTGTTTGTATGACTATGTCAAGTATCCTTCTACTTGTTCTTTCCATAAGTTAAAACTGCCAAACAGAACTGGCATAACATTTCTGGTTGCAATTTCAACCATATAAAAATAAGAAATGGCAAAATTCCCAGCTAGAATTTTAACAAATCTGCTATAACGCCTGGTACTTGGGCTAGATCCCACAGAATAATAGGAATTACACTGTCAGAGGACAAACAGTTCAGTGGTGGTGAAGCAGTATTAGTCTGAATGTTGCCAGGTTTTCAGTGAAATTTTCTGTTCTGTTGCAGAGGTCTTCCTGGGAAAGCACCCACTCTTGTCCCTGAGTGTGGTGATTAAGGCAGTCGCTGTTGATATGGGATGTATGAGTCTGAGTGCCGATGAGCTGAGGGAAGAAATGAGCAGTATTCCTGCATCTGTCTTGGCTGCTTTGCTGCTGTATAAACTGGCAAGACTCATCGCTGCGGTCTGTGAGGTCTCCAACCCATCTGGAGGGCAACAGTGACTTTGGGGCACAGAAGGAAGCAACCTCCCAATGTAGATGGGAAGATCACAATCTCTTTGGAGTTATCTATGTGGCCAATGCATAAAACAGGCATCTGGTCTGCTCAGCCTTGTCAAGAATTAGATGTTACTGGGCACCCCTGAAGCAGAACTCATGAATCAGTAGACCTGTAAGTAAGGCAAAAGTGCCTTGGGTAGTCATCTCTTCAGTTCAGCTCACTCCATTTAAATGAGCTATATCTTTGCCAGTAAATCTTCACTATGTCCACTGGCAAGGTAATTTTTAAGCACTGTAAGTCTCTGATTAAAGCCACAACACTGTTCCTGTTTGTATCCTGTAATGGCTAAGCCCAGAACTGAGTACCCATATTAGTTTGAAACCTAAAAGCTGATGATGTGTTGGGGTCAGCACAAGAAGGCAAGTCCTCTATGAATCTGCATGCAAGAAAAAAGCACCCTTGCTCACACATTCTAGAGCCATGCAGGCTGCCTCAGCTGTAAATTTTCCCTATTTGTGCTGATGAAAGCATTCACAATGCAAGATCCAGCTCTCCCCCCACCCCAGCACTCACCAGCCACTCCATAAATGTCAGCTTGAACACACAGACAACAGACTCTGCAAGGGGAAGAAGCCAACAGCTTGAAGGAGCTGTAACTTGCCTATCTGGAGCCATGCAAAAGCCAGTGAGAAATCTTCCTAAACATTAAAAAAGGCTTGCTAAAATGTTTGCCAACTGATTGTGCTGCATCTCACTGCTCTGACTGTTTCACCCAGATTCTCTGGACACAGTAAGCAGGGTGTTTACAAAACATTTAAATGAAAGCGAGGAGGATAAGTTCCATATGCTAACTGCTGCTGCTAGGTGCGGAGGTACAAATACAGTATTTAAAATGGCCCTTCTTTGTGTCTGAATTTCTTTGTGGAAATGTAGACACCATAGTCTATGAATGCAATTTGGGATGCTATTCTGTGACCAGCAGAGATAAACTTTCACCTTATTGCTGCCAAAATAAGAGATTCTAACAGCCCAGCCTGCCTGCCTCCCTCCGTTCCCATTCCCATCTGTGATATCCCACCCTTACTTCATGCTGATTCGGGTGCTTTTCTCACCCCTTAGGGAGCCAGTGCCGTTGCTAACTCAAGCAGGTAACTGTCATTGGTGCGATTTGGGTTATTTTTCTGGGCTGCTTTCTCATAGCTTCAGCCTTCTGTATCAGTTCACTGAGAGCATGCTTGATATCAGAAGGGCATAGGGAAACAGTAGGAGTCCTGGCCAGGATTGGAGGAGCAGGAGCACCCCGTTTCAGCAGCAGTGAGCTATTGGCAGAGCCACCCTTGCTCCACTGCAGCGTAAACATCTGTGCCACTTAGCAGTTCAGGGACCTGGGCTGTGACCTGTGTCAAGCATGCAGTCTGGCTCTACTCCAGCTGGGCAGTTCAGTTCCAGTTACCTTTGGAAGAAGGCCATGCCTTTTCCTGAGGCCACCTCGCAGACTGCAGAGCTCAGCTCCTGTGGTACTAGAGTTGTTTTTTTGAAGTTTCTAATGTGTTTGCTCTCACTGGAAAAGTGGTTTCTTTTTCTTCTTTTTCTCATGTTCAAAAAGAAGTAGATTATTTTTAGCTCATATTTCTCCTTTTGAACTTGCATTTGGACACTAAGTCAACACAGGAGTATTGTGCTTCAAAAGCTGGATGTCTCGGAAATGACAGTCAAGAAAGAGGGAACAGAGTGACAGTGGTTCTGCAACCCCTGCATAACACACAATGCACCACGTTCAGAAAAGAACATAGGAACTGAAAGAAGGGTTTCTGGAAAATTGGGTAATATGGAATCTACAGCTCACATCCTCATCATCTTCCATCAGACTACAGACAAGTATTTAAAAGTTCTTTTGAAGACCTCCACACCTCTGAGGTGCCTGTAGTGATCTAAGGCAATTTCTGCCATTTCTTCTTTAGTTGTGAAAATGCCTTTGGCTAATAGGCTATGTAGACCAGGATATATGATCTGGGGTGCTCTATTGAGAATTTTAGATTGTGAACATGATATCCCAGCATGGTTACAGAACCATCACCTGTGCTGCTACCTGGCCTGCATAATGATATATTTATGGCTTCATTCCCTTGTTCTCCCATACTCATCTCAGGCAACCTCCATGTCTCAAGGAAGGTATTCATCACTGACATACTGAGGTCCTTCATGGGCACCACTGAGAAAACTGAGGGGCAGTTTCTGGAGGTCTCTCGTCATATGCTACAAGGAGCTACAGATTGTTGTCCTTCACAAAGACCCAAGTCCCTTTATCACCTCTGAAAACTGAGGTGATTTTTATTCAGGTGACCGATTATAGAGTTAGATACTTGTAAATTTAAAATACTGATCCAGTTTAGGAATGAAGAAAAAAAAACACTGTTCAATAATACGATTGCGAAATCAGGGGTTTTTGGGCAAGGTAAACTGTCATGTGTTAGCTTGCTTCTAAAACCAAATTTTTTTTCTGTGTTTCTGTGGGAAATCAGAGGATGTTATAAACTGAGTCATGCAATTATTGACTTTAGCAAGCACACAACTGATATAAATAGACGAACACTTGTGAGCCTCAACACAAGAAGAGATTGAGAGGTCTTCTAGCAGGGGCTGATAGGACAGAGAGGCAAAGATGAAGACAAAGACCCTTTCTTTCCTTGGGTTACTATATGTTGCATGTTCTTGTGCTTTCCCATTGGCTACAGAAAAGGAAAAAGAAGATGAACAATTTGCTAAGGTAAGGACTACATACAGAACTTAAATAATTTGAGATAATGAACACAGTGATATATTTGTGATGTAGAATATTTTATTAGCAATAAAATATTTCATCCTTGTGAGAAGAAACGTGTTCTAAATTGTTGCTTTTTCTTCCCCATAGAAATATCTGGAAAATTTTTATGATTTCAAAGAAGAGAAAAATTCTCTCTTTAAATCAAAGAACCTCAATCACATGGCTGAAAAAATCCGTGAAATGCAGTCATTCTTTGGGCTAGAGGTGACTGGGGAGCTGAATCATAAGACGCTGGACATGATGAAGAAGCCTAGGTGTGGAATACCAGACATCCGTTCATACAGCACTTTCCCACAGAGCCCTAGGTGGAAGAAAGAAGAAGTGACATACCGGTAACATATATTTAAACATGTTTCTCTGTACACCACTGGGAAGTTTTGTGAATGCTCGGCAGAAGTAATGCCAAAAGTTTCTTTAGTATTTATCCCTGTATTTCTCCTTATAAAAGCCCCATTTGGGATGAAAGGACCATGAATGTGGGGACTATTCATAGCCTTTGCTCTAGGCTTCCAGTGACAAAAATAACAAAATAGGAGTTTACATTAGTTAGTTAACAGCCTACTAAATAATATACTCAGAAGGGATACACCTGAGAGTATATATGTTGGGATTTCTGAAAGACACAAAAGAAAACTGTGAAAAGTGTAAGCAAATAATTTAAAAATAAACAACTCGAGACACATAAATAATAATAACAACAGATTAAAATATTTAACCTTGATGCTGTGTGCCCCAGTCATGTGTGATCTGGTTGTTTTTAATTCCTTTCTCCTTATTTCACAGGATTTTGAACTACACACCAGACATGCTGCAAGCTGATGTAGAGGAAGCAATTGCAAGAGCCTTCCAGCTCTGGAGCAGTGTTACCCCTTTGAGATTCACCAGGCTCTACAACGGTCAAGCAGATATAATGATCTCCTTCGCAGCTGGATGTAAGGGGACTGCCTAGCCTGGGAATGCTAAGTACTTGTCACTTTTTCTTACAGAGATGATGAAAAGCATCACCTTTGTTTTGTTTTTTTTTTTCCAATTTTTTTAGTTCATGGTGACTTCTATTCCTTTGATGGTCCAGGAGGAACTCTGGCTCATGCCTACCCTCCCAGCAATGGGATAGGAGGAGATGCCCACTTCGACGAAGATGAGAACTGGACCAAATTTACTACCTATAATGGTAGGTAACCTTAAATATTGTGTTGTCTGGTTTCTATTAGACAGTGCTGTCTCAAAGATACTGTAAAGTCACAGATCCCATGGCAGTACTTACAGTATTTACTGAAATATAAAATATCAGTGTAATTTAGTAAAATGATTCTGCATGTTTTGATCTGGGCTGCAGTCATGACAGCCCCCTGAAGTTAATGCACAGACTGCAAGTGCAGCTCCAGTGAAGGAAATGAGATTAGCATGAAACAACAGTATCATATAACCATGACATTGTAAATCAGGGAATATTCACACTCAAGTAATGACCTTAAAAGTAATATTGAGCAAGCTCGCTCTCTCTTTTTTTTTTAGTTTTTCCTATTCAAAATGATGCAAATCCTTAAGTTTCACAAAGGAAAAAAAAAAAATCTTGAGTTTGCTGATAAATATAATTACATATAACAGTCTTCTGGTTTTCCAGTAATGTCCAGAGATGATGTTACATGTTACTGGCCTTTGTGAAGAAGTTATCGAATGAATTCTGTGTAATTTATGATTTCCAAAATCTGACCAGATGATTAAAATATTTTCACTCAGTTTTCAATCATTATTAACATTGAAGAATCTTTGACATAATTAATATGGGACTTGGGACATAATTACATTTTGCTCTTTTATTAAAACCATGAGAGGATGACATGTATTTCCTACTGTCATGCAAGAAAGTTTATTCAGTGTTTGTTTTTTGTGCTGGATCTTTTTTTTTAGGATTCAACTTATTCCTTGTTGCTGCTCATGAATTGGGCCACTCACTAGGTCTTGGTCACTCAGCTGTCTTTGGTGCTTTGATGTATCCTATATATATGGCCAGGGATACAAGAGACTTCAGGCTTTCTCAGGATGATATTGATGGCATTCAGGTCCTCTATGGTAAGCAAGAAGCACCATTTTTTTGGTGGATAATGGATAACCATGTATTATTACTGAATTTTCTGCTGCAAGAGGATACTGAGGTTTAATTTCTTGATGATTTTTGGGCAAATCTCTTGGTTTCTTTGTGGATAAGAGTCTACATCTACAAAATGAAATCTGTGGGTTATATCCATGCCAGTAAGTCAAAAGGTCCAAGAGCCTTCCTTCCATGATAATAGAGGAAAACTCCATGTCTCTATTATTTAACTCTCCTTATTTTCTACAAAATAAGGCATGCACAACTGCCTTTTGGAAATGGTGCTTGCTCTACATTAACTCCTGAGCACACACAGTTTGAGACACCACTGGTTTGTTAAGGCAAAACAGTGCCAGAGACCATTTTAACAGTCAGCAGCACAGACAGCCAAGTTAAATTACCCATGAACTTTCCCTGACAATAATTTACCAGCGGAGTTTGCACTTTAAGAAACCCGTCATTTGGCTCCATAAGGTACATCCTGAAGCTCCGCGACACAAGCAACTCTAATTCACCTTCCGATTCCATATTTATCTATTTCCCGAAGGACCTCCCAGGGAATCTCCTGTACTTCCAACAAAAGCTTTTCCCCCACAAAACCCAACTGAAATGACATCTGCAGAAGCACCAACGGAAATGTCACCCCGGGAAGAACCAACAGAAACAACACCCTCCAAAACCCCCACAAGACCACAGGACTGTGACCCTCATTTGACTTTTGATGCTATCACCACTCTCCGTGGGGAAACACTGTTCTTCAAAGGCAGGTAAGTGCTTTCCTTTCTAGCAACACCTTTTTGTGAGACTCACAAAGGCAAAGCATAAAATTCAGTACAAGGAATTTATCTCCCCTTGATCACAAAGAAAGATATTTCTTTCCGGAATTTTAAGACAACTTTTCAAAATTTTACTAGCCCAATTGGACTGGGTGAGTAGCATGGTTTATTGACAGGTGAATAAAATGTTTCAAGCCATCACACATCATAACACATGCTTATTAAAATTGTGCAGGGTTGAATAACTTCAGTGTCACTCCTCAGCCTGTAGCTGCTTTTTATTCAGCACCATCCTCATCACGGCATCACACATGTGGGTCACAGATCTGTGAAAAATGTCACTGGTGACTTCCGGTGGCACTCTGAAGTAGGAATCTGCATTGGACTGCTGCCCAATACTGTCTGTAGGGAGCCCCTGATGTTATGGATGTCCCCTTTTGGGGCTTGCTCTGACACGGGGCACTGTAGTAGTTGTTTACTGGACACATGCATCCTGGCAAGGGAGAATAGCATGCTAGGCCCAGGGTTTCAACCACTTCTTGAGTTGGCAATTGCATTTTGATTGAGCAGGATTCCTTTGATGATGTGGATCTGATTTCCCTTCTAAAACACATGATGAAGAATTCTGAGGCTTAAACTTAATACTTTTCAGGGAGGGGAAGGAAGGAGCAGTTACTACTTAAGTTGAATTTTAACATGTTTCTCAAGAATGTTAAATGAACATTTATAACCACACTAAAATTAAGAACACAGCTGTGCCTACCTGCATGTGACACGGTGAAGAGAAAGCTTCAATTCTCAGCACTACCACAGACACCACATGCTGTTTTGAGAAAACCATCAGGGTGCCAGTGGAGACGTCTACAGGACCACCAGCTCTAGGTGACCCCCTGCCAAGATGACCCCCAGAGGTTCCTTACAACCTCTACTATTCTGTAATCTCAGAGCAACCTGTAGTAAAAAGCAAATGCCTATCAGAGAGCAGGGCAAAGTGAAGCATTGCATCCCAAAAGGGGTGATATTTCTGCCTCATAGGGGAGACTGGCTCCAGCACCCTGACAGTAGGATTTAAAGTACATTTCTGGGCTACTGATCTCCTAGTGAAATACAGACAATAAAACACTGCTGTTTTCATTTCTATCATCAGCTATGTCTGGCGCAAAAGTCCATATTTCTCAGATGTTGAGCACGACACCATCTCCTCATTCTGGCCATCACTGACAGCTGGCTTTGATGCTGCTTATGAGGTTGACAAGAAGGATCAAGTGTTATTTTTTAAAGGTATTTCTCTGACATTTCCATCAGTCCTTATTATGAATGAATACAGTTATAGAAGTACTCCTAATGTTATGTAATAATAATGGAGGAAATATTACACTTATATTAACACTAATAGAAGATAATATTTAAATCTATTTTCATTTTGAAAATGATGTTACTGTCATTAACTAATGCTGCTTCACAACATCCCTCTAGAATACAATATTACTCTTTTATCAATAAGAGAAGATCATAGCTGAGACAAAATTAATTGCTTGCATGAAATTATTTTAATACATTCTCAAAGATGACAAATACATCTACATTATATATTGAGTTTTAACTATTAAATACATAATACTCTATGACTAAACAGTGGGAAACCCAACAGCTCTGCAACATTCAAACTTCTATGTGCCCTAGGGGGTCGCGTCCTCAGCTGGACATCTGTGCTGTTTGGTGGTATTTACTACACAGAAAGCTCTGGGGCTTTGATGACAAGAAGCTCAGCCTCCTCAGGAACCCCTACTAACTTTTCCTGGTTTTCCTGCAGATGACCAGTACTGGGCTGTAAGTGGCTACAGTATAGAGGCGGGCTTCCCCAAGCCTATTCAGAACCTGGGCTTCCCCACCAGTGTCCGGAAAATCGATGCAGCTGTTCATGATCAAAATACCAAGAAAACCTATTTCTTTGTAGGGGACAAGTACTGGAGGTAAGGCTTATTTCTCTTTTGTACAGCAGATAACTTAAATACCTTTGAAAATGTCAAGTTTTGTTAGTATTTGTACTGTCAATCTTCTCAGCCAGCATAAAGCTGAAACTCAGAGGCAATTACTTGTCTTTTCACAGAACAAAGTCTGTAAAACCTGAGTTAAAGACAACAGGGTGCAACTCTTACTAGTCCGTGATTAACAGAGGAATGAGCTTTGTTTATTCATTAGGAAACAATTTTACACAAACTTAATATTAAAACGTAATATGAGTAGACTTGGTCATCATGTCTTATATTCATTCAGTAACCATTAAGGGGCAGAAGTACTCTCTGAAATGTATAAATTACAAATCTATGAAGAAAGTTATCGGAGGAGATTAAAATATTTACTTCTTAAGAAATAATTTAGCTATTTGGTTTGAATAATTATTTAAGTTTATTACTCAGTATAAAGCCCATTCAACCTTATTATCATTCTCAGGGAATGAAAGTGATCTACTTATTTTGATGTTCTGTGAACAGCCTTGCATAGGCTACTAAAGATGTAAATATTCACACAGCCAGGATATATACAGTTTTATGAGGTCACAGATGCTTGCAGTTATTGGATTTTCAGCTGAGGGTAGGCTTATTTAGTAAAAATTCCACCTGGTTTCAACATTGAATGTCAATCACATACTTGTTTCTTCTTTTCATGCAATTTCTCTATTTAGTTTCAGTGAAAACACCCAATCAATGGAAAGGGGATATCCAAGAAAAATAGCAGCTGACTTTCAAGGAATTGGCCACACAGTTGATGCTGCCCTTCAGAAAAATGGTAAATAAATTAAAATGTAATTAAAAGCAAAACAAAACACCACCAATCAAAGCCAAAAATAAGCATATGATCAAAATACATATATATATGAAATATTTGTTCAGAATTTTTTTTAAATCATGTAAAAAAAATAGCAGGTGTATAACAAGAGGTATAAAAAATGAAATAATCCTTGCCAATATTTTATCCTTCCACTTCTAGGACTTTTCTACTTTTTCCATGGATCAAACCAGTATGAGGTTGACATCAAGAGCAAGAAACTCATCCGTATAATGAAGAGCAACAGCTGGTTTAATTGCTAGCAATATCAAGTGATGATGCAGGGCTGTATTTGTATCAGAAATATTTTTTCATGTTCCTCAGTTATAAACAATATCATTCAACTGTTACTGTGCATCTGGGTCTGAAATTATGGCCCTTGATAATTCTAATTTAAAACTCCAGAAGTGTAAAACTTCATGTACAGTTTTAATTTATTTTGTTTTCCAGCTATTTATTAATCAAGTTGGCTTTGAGTAATAAAGTATAAAATAGCAGCATTCTTGTGTTCTGGTTCATTGTGCTGGAGACAAGTCATTTGGTACAACCACACACAAACCTGGACGGTGCCAGGAGGCCACCACCACTTTTAGCAGAGCTCGGTGTCCATAGAATAGAGGTTAAAGAAAAGAAGAAGCAAGTGGGCACTTTTGACAGGCAATAAGAAATGACCTAGGGGACAGAGGAGGGAAAAGAAGACATTCAGGAACAAGGTGGAGAGGGCAGAAGAGCTAGGAGTACATCCTATGCAACGATGTGGGAAGGGCTGTGGAAAGACTGGTGGCTGTGGCCTCACCTGCCATGACCCTACAGCATGGGAACAGAAGGATCAGGCCAGGGATTGGGATGGCTGCCTTCTGATAGATGGGGAACATGGCAATAGGCTGAGAGGACCTGGGCTCCAGTGCTGTGGTGGGTGATTTTGGTGGGCAGAGTCGTCGGTACAGCAGGACATGAGTGACTGGAGGGAACGGTAGGTGTCCAGTTTGGGGATGGAAGTATCATGTGAGCAGGGTGGGAACTGATGGAGACATGATCATGGAATCCCAGGGAGTCAGTGGATTCCCCACATTATCATTGTCTATAAATATCTAAAGGGTGGGTGCAAGGAGGATAGAGTTGGACTCTTCAGTGGCAGGACAAGGGTCAATGGGCATAAGTTGGAACACAGGATGTTCCATCTAAATAAGAGGGAAAATTTCTTTACTGTGATGGTGATGGAGCACTGGAACAGGGTGCCAGAGAGGTTGTGGTCTTCTTCTCTGGAGATATTCAAATCCCACCTGGATGCAATCCTGGGTAATGTGCTCTAGGAAATCCTGCTTTGGTGGAGCAGTTGGACTAGATGATCTCTAGAGATCTCTTCCAACTCCAACGATTCTGTGATTCTGTGGTATTCCTCCTGAGCTCTGACCATATGCCATGGGAACGGAGTTAGGACTGGTAATACAGCTCGCAATGCTGGGCAAGAAATCACTGGCAAGAATGACTTCCCAGAACATGCTAGCTCACAAGACAGGATGCGCAGCCGAGATGCTGCCATGTCTGATCTTGGAAAACTTCTTCTCTGCCACATTCTGCTCCTCATGTATGTTTTGTGCTGTACTAGATACACACTGAGCACTGCTAAAGCAAGATCTCATAACTAGGTGAGTAATTAAGCCTTGAATCTCAGCAGGGCTTAAAAGTCAAGTAGAGACTGAACAGTTCAACATTGCCAGAAAGGCAGTGGTGCACCACAGTGAAGTCATGGACTGACAAGTGAGTGAACTCACCTGGCGGCAGTCCAGACAGGGCAGAGACACAGGAAAATGGACGTTGCCCCAACATCTTCCAGCATCTTTCTCAATAGGTTGTGCTATGTACACAACTTGTCCAGAAGGAATGTCAGTCCAGGGTTTTTAGATGCCTCCAGGGTTAGGCAGAGCACTTATGAGTACTGCTTGTATTATTGTAAGTAATGAAATTAATTCCCTTTGATTTTTAAAGTGCCAACACATTTTGACATCCTAAATAGATACCTTCTTCTGTGTGAAGACTACCTTCAGAAATCAGACCTTTTGGCTCTGGTTGTTGGCTAAGACTTGAAAATGGTTAAGGAGGAACTAAAGAGAACATTCCAGCAATGGTAAAGTATAACATTGATGATGTTTACCTTGGCCATTATATTAACTGATTTTTCTTACATAAGGCTGGTACTGTTTTTTAGTTATGAGCTTAAGGAAACAGCTATATTAATACTCACCACATCTTCAGATATTAATTAGCTTAAACTACTACTATCTGATAAATGAATTCTATTTACTTGTCTCTGAAGGAGAATCTAGAAAGTGTCCTGTCTTTTGGTCTAACGTGGACCATAAATGGAAGACAATATGTGAAGAATTTTACCTGGACAAGAGGATTAGTGAAATGTGTTAACCATGGATTTTTCATCTGTATTTCTGCTTTTTTAGTGTCTTAAACTTTAGCAATGAAAGAACATTGCTTTTGGTGTGGGAAAAGCAACAAAATTCCTGGCAAATGGAATAGTAATACGTAATTTTGATGGGTTTGGAAACAGAAGTGCTGGAGCTGTCTGTCTACACTTCATGAGCAAGAGAAGATTTCTTGTAACCATGAGTTTGTTACAACTCATAAATGATTGCTGGAAATAAAGACCTCTGGGATACCAGCAGGGGAAATTTATCTGTTAACATAATTTCAGCTACTCATCTTCTATGAATATGGTCTTTCCCTGCAGTCTGAGATCAGGCATGCAAAAATAAGAGACACACAAAAAATCCCAGTTACATCTGAAATTCTGGACTGCACATCTGTTGTTCCTGACCCAATCTCTTACATATTAAAACTCAGGCAAAAATGTCTTAATGACTTCACTGAGAGCTTAATAGGGTCTTTACAGAGTATTAGCTGTGTGAGCTTGTAACAGTGCATACTAACACAAGAAGAAGAGAAGAACAAGAAGCAAAAAGAGTCTGGGAAGCATCTTCTCTCCTGGCACTACGGTCACATTTACCATGTGCTTCTAAATTCTACGGCAAAACAACGGGCTCTAGATCTAGACACCCAACAGTCCTGTCACAAGCACTCACACTGCAGCTGGAAGACTGGTTTAGTTTCAATAACAACAGCTGTCATATGTTGTTTTTTGGGAAGGAGGATGTATATGTTACACAGAAGTGTTTGGAGATGATGTGACAAAGACCTTCTTCCTCTGCCTGGCCTGATTTTCAAGATGGTTGTGATTGCAAAGGAAATTTGGAAATATATGTCTAATGCTCTTCTCTGTACCTGGGATTTAAAATCTTCCTGGGCAGGTTTTGCATTCACAGCAAGACTCCATTTGCACGAACAGGCAGCACTGTTACAAGCAAGGAGAAAATGAAGAATTAAGCTTCCTGGAGGCCCTGAATACTCAACACTGGAGAGCAAGGCTGACCTGTGTCCAAGTTGAATGGGACTAAAAGGGCCCTGTCAGTGAATCAGCATTACTGTGCTGGAGATGAATGACTTATATAAAAGCCAGAAGTAGGTCACACACTCATCTTCATCAGTAATATGATATTTTTGAGGATAGGTTTGTTCTGCCAGGTCTGAGGGTTTGCAACGCATCCAGGAAGTAGGTGCCGAATACAGTGAATTAAGCACCCCTGCCTCTCCCAGGTTTTGGCCAGGAGTCTTACACTGCTACCAGGGTCCAGCCTGGCCAGGACTCTGAGGGTGCATAACGCAGCAGAGTGAGGCAGTTTCAAACTCCATGTAATTGCCCTGCACAGAACAAACCAACCCAATTACATCCTGTTCAGGTTCTATGAGATGTTTTTTCACTTTTCTTTTCCCTATACTATAGTATGCATTAGTTTTTAAATATATAAACAGTGTATTAAACATAACCTTGCCAAAAAAGGGAGCACAACTTAACACTTCTTGTCAGTGTTGCATGTCTTTCTCTGGTACAGTCAGCATGGGCTGGGTCTATGGGAATGCATCCAAGGCAGAAAGTACATACTTCTGTACAAACAAACACAAAAAAAACCCCTAGAAAACAAGTTTTCTACTTGTGGTCTACAATCCTGTAACCTTCTGCAAGTATTTTCCCTAAAGCTACTTCAGTAAATTGTTTGAAATCAATACAAATTTTGAATGGTAAACATTAAAGTGACATGATTTAAGTTTCTGGAGAGTAAGACTACATCTTAATAACTAAAATATTAATGAGCTTATTAAAAAGAACTACAGGTCTATTATCTCCTTATTAATCATATTTCCATGTTGCCAAACCTGCACAAGGGTGGAACCGGATGAAAGACAACACCAATGTTTTTTACGGTAAAACTACTGTTCTATGTGTGTTCTGCTGCTAACTAGAAATTGCGAGAACCAATGAGTCAGGGATTAGAAAGCTTTATAAGGCAAGTGAGTACTATATAAAGGTGAAGCAGATGTGCGGCAGGCTACAAAGTAGACTCTTCTAAAATGAAACTGATAATGGAGAACGTCCCATTTCTCCTGTTATTATGTGCAGGATTTTCTTGTGCTTATCCTGTAGAGACAAGGCAGAAGAAAGTAGGCAGCATGCAGCTTATCCAGGTGAGGAAAGGTAGACCTCTGATGAGGAGATCTTTAGCAACTGTTGAACATCCATTGCAGTCTCTGGGACTAGTATATAGTAGCCAATTCCAGTAGAATGAATAACACGATTGAGTATTTCTCAAAATAGAGGGGGCTGCATTCTGCATCATGATGACAAAAGCTTCTTTAAACCTGATTCATTCTTTGTTTTTTTGTTGTTTTTTTTCTTAGCGAATAATTAAAACTGATGATACATTCACTTATGTGTTGATTCTACAAATAATTAAATTCCTGAGTAAGTCTATGATTTGTAGTTCAGGTGGAAATGTGTTTATTTAGGTTACTTCTGGTGTTATGAGGCATAATTCTTCATAAAATAATGACATTGTTTTGTCTGAATTATTGCTCTCAAAAAGTGTACTACTAAAATTTTGTATTCTGTCATATATTTCAAAAAGCTTCTCCACTGTCTGCTCTAAAGGACTCTGGGCAACCCTAGAATAAAGGGTAAGTGGAGGGTACATTACCAAAAAATAATCAATTTATTAGGTAAAGACTAATTCTGAATGTATTCTGAGTGAATTGCAAAACATTTTTAGTGATAATATAATACAAAAAACTATAATTAAGAGAAAAATATTCATGCAGGCTTTAGTGCTCTCTATTACCCATACTCCCTTGGAACAGAAAGAAAAAAGCAAAGGTACATGTCTGAAGTGGTGTTAGCATATTTTTTTATGAGCTTCAAAAGCAAACACTATTGATTGTCCTAAAACGTGTTTGTTTTTTTTTCATTAGAGGTACCTGGAAAACTACTATGGTTTTAAGAAAGATGGAGAATCTTTAATTTGGAAAAGTAATGGTCCTATGACCCAAAAAACAAAAGAAATGCAGGAATTCTTCGGGCTGGAGGTGACGGGGAAAGTGGACTCTGGCATTTTGGACCTGGTACAGAAACGTCGCTGTGGATTCCCTGACATAGCTGGGTTCTCCACCTTTGCAAGAGAGCCAAAATGGACAAAACAAGTTCTGACATACAGGTAATTATAGTGGAATCCTTAATGTAAACACAATATGTTACACAGCATATGCTGTAAGAACACAACTAGTTTTCTGTCTTATATTTTAAAGGATAGTAAACTACACACCAGACCTGCCTCCAGCAGACGTCAATGCAGCAATCAAAAAAGCCTTAACTGTTTGGAGCAGTGTGACCCCACTGAAATTCATCAAGAAGGACAGAGGTGATGCAGACATAATGATCTCCTTTGCAGCTGGAGGTAAAATCTATGCAACTATCACGAGTTATTGATAAGTTACTGCTTATATGGAGTAGCTGACCTGAAATGTGAATGATTTCCCCTCGTAGATAGCATGCACAAGTTCAGTGTCAGGTTGAACAAGCAGACAGAAACTCAAAGTTACTGCTCAAGGTGCCATGACTATAATTCTTGACAGTCTTTGGGGGAAGGTATAGAGGCGGATGAAGAGATAGAGCAAGAAAATAAATGTAATGATCTTCCTGTAGTTCACCTAGCATGTGATGCCTGCGGTGTGCATGAACCACAAGAGGCCTAAGGCTTGTGGGATATACCACAAGCAGAGCATTATAGAGTGGATAGCTCCAGTTACACTCCTGGCATTATTTGCTTTGTGTGAGCTAAATAAGTTCTAGACAGACTCAAGGCTTATATTTTTGGCATTGCCCTCGAGGTAGGCTTACTAGTGAGCCTTCCTTCTTTTATTAACCATCATGAACACGTGCACTGTTCTTGTTGGCTTCTCTGTTCCCACCCAGATGTAGCAACTTATCTGGGCCATACAGAGTTTGCAGGCACTGCATGTAACTTCTATGACCTTAAATTCTTTTCTGGAGAATGCATTCCAGGGCTTACAGTCTTCTCAGGATCTTGCTTCTGCCATCAACTCTTCAATTACTAGTCAGATTCAGGTAACCACCTGATGGCTGCTGACAGAATTTGTGAAAATTTTACCTCATGAGCAAAAAAGAAAATACATTACAACCTAAACCATATCTTAGTCTTCCCTTGTGGCAGCAGTACGTAAATGTCAATCTAATTCTTGAGGAAGCCAAGATTTCACTCCTGATGCATCTGTTCAATTTTTGCTAAGTTTTCCCTGTGAAAGAAAAATAGAGCTTTTGGCAGGCCCATGTGGAAGGGGAACTCGAAAGTTTACAAAATCAGCAGAACAGAAAATTTTCATGGATGATAACTGTTACCTCCATAACACCCAATCACTGTGTGTGGGACTTGCTCCTCAGGGCACAACGACTTCATCCCTTTTGATGGCCCAGGAGGGTCTGTTGCTCATGCCTACGCGCCTGGCAAGGACTTTGGTGGAGATGCTCACTTTGATGAGGATGAAGCCTGGACCAAAAGCACAGAGGGTAGGAAAATAAGTTCTTCAAGCCCTTCCTGAAGCAGGCAGTACATGAAATCAAGGGTTTAAGGTCTGTCTCCTCTCTTCCTTAAGTACTTCAAAATGGGGCTAATTTCATGGAGCATTGGGTAGCTGGTTTCCATAGCTATAAAAAACCTCTGAGCCCTCTGGCTTAAAAAGTTAAGGCCTTGGCTGAACGTCTGCCATGTACTGGGTAGAGAGTTATTTGGGAGGGAGTTGAGGGACATGGAATCCCCCTTCTACTCTGTCCTCCAATGTGCTTGTCTCTTCCTGCACAGTTACATCATCTGCACTGGTCCAGGGTCCTTCTCCCACACTTGGTTCTGCAGGCTCTGCAGACTATTTCCTTGTACTCTACTGTAATGATTTCATTATTTTTCTTTCTGACCAGAATATAATCCCCAACTGAATTTCCCATAACAATTTCACTTGCTTAGGCAAGAAGTTTTGAAAGCTTCTGACCTAACTTACATCCTTTATGTTTTCAGAACAAATGAACAGACACAGCTCTTCTATTATGTCTTCTGTTTGTTGTTTTCAGGTACGAACCTGTTTTATGTTGCTGCCCATGAGTTTGGCCATTCACTGGGACTTTTCCATTCCAGAAACCCCAATGCTCTAATGTACCCAGTTTATAGGAAAGTTGATCCTTCAGCATTCCCTCTTCATCAGGATGATATTAATGGCATTCAGTACCTCTATGGTAATTGACAGTTATTAATCAACTAGTCCTTAGAATTTTTAAAGACTTTGGAATATCTTTGATTGATGTTTTTGTGTATTGGATAAACCTGCATGAGGTATCATGTTAATTTCTTCTATAAACTGTTTCTCTTAGGACCATCCTCTAACATCCACAATGACCAAAGGGAATCTACTGAGATAAAAGATCCAACTGAGTCAAAAGATCCTGCACTGCCAAACACCTGTGGCCCCAATTTAACTTTCGATGCTGTCACCACTTTCCGTGGAGAAATAATGTTCTTTAAAGACAAGTAAGTCATCTTTCTGCAAGTAAAATAACTGAGTATCATTTTTAAATCATGCTTCACAGCATAAAAATATGCCTTTACCCAGAATGTCAGTCATTTTAGGCAGGAAGGTGAGAGAGGGAATCAGGATAAGAGATGGAAAGCATAAATGAGGAGGGTGATGGAGAAATGGAAAGAGATAAGTATAAAGAGGAATATCATCTTTGAAATGGGACATGCTATGAACAGGATGAGGAAAGATGGCTGCTCTGAAAACACAGGCTGTTTTCACTTTAATTAGTAAGCAAGTCCCAAGTGTTTGTCATTTGAGAGAGTTCAGCTTTTGCAAAAGGCACCAGCAGCCCTGGAATGCTTGACACTTAGTTGCTGTCCTTGGTTTGAGAGAGCTGAGAGTTTACCAATCCTGACATAGTAACTGCTTAGAGCCCTGCAGTGGTAATTTAGTATAAAAAGAAAAGGAAAGGAAAATTGATTCCTTGCTAAACTCAGACAAACTCCCCCTCTCCAGGGTATGCCAGTCCAAAGTCTTGAAAACAAGGGGTAAGAGAGGTGATTCCCCTCCATTTCATGTGGTAGGGCTGCGTTTCCTCTGCTTCAGACCCTACCCCAAATCAATGTCAAAGTGCTTTTTGACCTCAGAGTATGGAGTCAACAAGCCAGTAAAGTGTTATTTCTCAGAAGATTCTCATGTACACCATCCATTTCTCTAGGCTGGCGTTGGTGACCCTAGGGTGGGGTTCATTCCCAAAATCATCATACCAGCCATGTGAGCCAGGCCTTTCTGCCTAAGGGCAAATAATAACTGTTTTGAGAGAACAGTTCATCTGACCTCTTTTAGATGTTTGTATCAAGATGAGAGGAATCCCACCATAGAAATAACTTCCTGTTGACATTACAGGCATCTTAGGGTGACTAACTCAGGGTACGTGGCTGGGTTTATTCAGATAAATCCTGCCATGGTTGCCATGAGGTTTCATGCATTAGTGTGTGTGAACATCTAATTTGATTGAAAACCTGTTCTCTATTTACATAAGGCATTTTTGGCGTAAGCATCCTGCAGTCAGAAACGCTGATTTTAATTTAATATCTTCGTTCTGGCCACGACTGCCATCTGGTGTCGATGCTGCATATGAAATCCCTGAAAAAGACGAGACTGTAATTTTTAAAGGTAAAATGTCATCTTATTTTCCTATGTTGTTTTTCCAAGTAGGCTTGAGAGTTTGTGTCTGGCTTAAAAAAAAACTTAAGCTCTTTCTGTAGAATTCCACAAGCTTTAATTTAGTCTAATAAATTGGTATATTTCAATCACAAAGATCACAAAAACTTCATCCAAGACAAGGAGCAGATATCTTATTTTTTAATGTCAATATAGAAAAGTTTCCTTCCTAAAATAAGTGTATTATTTTCCTTTTTTTTTTTTTTTTTTTTCCCTGGAAAAGTATCTATCAAATTTCAAAATGGTGACACATCCTTCTTCCTAGGCTGCGGAAAGCTAACATAAGCATGAAGGAAGACCAGAATTTCAATTTTCATAAAATATGATGTGAAGAACTACTTTTTTTTTTTTTTTGTACTCCAGCACTATTATGTAAAATATTTTCAAGTAACTATTACTTTCTTTCTGAATTTTTCCATTAAAAGATTAGCTTTCATGAAAATAGCTGTCTCATTCCCAGAAGAAGATTCTGATAATAAGCTTTCTTCAACTTTTTTTGATAGGGAATGAATTCTGGGTTGTAAGAGGAGATGCTGTCCTTCCTGGATACCCCCAAAAACTCTACACTCTGGGCTTTTCAAAGGATGTTACCAAAATTGATGCTGCCTTTTATAATGTAAATGAGGGGAAAACATATTACTTCATAGCAGACAAATTTTGGAGGTAATATTTCCTGTACTACTTTCCTAAACAGAAGCAAACGTAATCATGTGATCAATATCCTGTCATGATTTAAGATGCAATAGTCACACGTGTTTGGTCATCTCTTTCAGTGTCACAACTGGCTGTGGAAAAATATTTGAAAGGGAGGTGAAAGAGTGCTTTTAGCTTTCCTTTTAATTGATTTAATTATTCATTTATTTTACATTTAGCTGTCTTGGAAAAAAATGCCATCCTGCAGCTCTAGAAGTCAGCTTAGGAAATCAGTCAGAACCTCACTATCAAAAATATTTCTGTGGGGTAAGGAGTATCCCACCCTTATTCCAGTTACCAACAAATAGCTTCATAAAGTTTCTGATAAATGCCATGTCCTGCAAAGAATGATCTACTCTGCTTGTTTGTTATTTCCTCTTTTCAGTCCAATGCTTACTGCTCAGGTTTGTGTTACAGGACATACATTTCTAAAAACTGAAGAAGATGCTCCTGTAACAGAAGCAGTAGATAACTGGAGTTTTTGTGTTTGAATGACACAACTTCTCTTTCCTGCCACCACAATGCCCAAGTCATTACACACAGAGAAATCATCCTGGAGTAACTATTTAGCCACATGTTTGTAGTTTAAGTAGAAGATCAGACTTCCACATTTTAGTTCAAACTCTCATAGCCTGAAGGACTTCAGCTGAGAAGTTTGTCTGATCATTAAATCTCTGGACAGATATCAGAAGGAAAATGTTTTCAGAAGACTTCTTTTTGCAGCACTGACAGATAAACTGCACTTCACTAAAAAATGTAACAGCCTGCTATAATTAACTTAAGCAAAATGACTTAAAATAACTTACAAATTCAGTAAAAGCAGATTTTTTCCTGATGAACATTTCTTAATAAGGGGAAACATGAAACCAATATTATCTTACAAATCTAACTTGTGGTTGAGATAAGATTCTCTACCTCTCCTTTAGGTATAGTACCTTGGAAAAATATTTAGCAGATTTATGATGATGGCTCAAATATTAGGTATTCTTAAACCTATCTTGATTTGACGTAAACAGAAGCAATTTTTCCGGTGTAGCTAACAGAGTAATAATTATGTATGGCTCATTACGCCTGTCTCAATGCTATCTAAATGATAGTGAAAGTCTTCCATGGATTCAGCTACCTATTGTAGGTAGAAGGTAATGAGGTTAGCTGAGTTAATTATGAGTTGTTTGCAGTTTTCACTGATAACAGGTTGTTTACCATTTTTCTCAGTTATGATAAGAGAAGTCAGACTATGGACAGGAAACCCATGCTGATAAGAGATGCATTTCCAGGAATTAATGGGAAGATTGATGCTGTTTTTCAACATGAGAGTGAGTAACTATTCTTGATAAAATCTGTATGAAATGCTCACGGTCAGAGAGCTGAGAGTGCTTGGACAGAGAAAGGCACCACTAAATGTTGCTTATAACCCCCAGGATGGCCAACACCACTCTGAAATAGCCATGCAACACTCCCATATTTAACTTTGCCCCCTTGAAAAGTAGTGATGGTGACAGCTTCACTGCTGCAAAGGCCAGCTTTAAGGTTGATCTATCTGTATTCATGTTGATGTGCACCTCACACTATGAATACCACTCAAGACAGTGATGGCTCAACAACATAAGGTCTACTTGCTGTGAGCAAGACTATCACAGCCTGGCCATCTGACATAAAATGGCACTGCTCTGAGAATAATAACAGGCACTAACTTCTCCTGCATGAGGGAGAACGTTACTTAGAATCATGGAATTATAGAATGGCTTGAGTTGGAAGGGACCTTAAAAATCACCTAGTTCCAACCCTCTGCCATGGGCAGGGACACCTGCCCCTAGACAAGGTTACTCAGAGCCCCATCCAGCTTGGCTCTGAGCTTAGGGAGATGCTGGAACAGACTGAAGGATACATCCACACTGACAAATGGCACAACTTCCCAGCTGTAACTTGGCTCCTCCTGATCATCAAAAACCATGCATGTTAATTGCTTCCCAGTAAATCTATTAGCTTGCTCCAAAACAAATCTTACGCAGGGTGCTGGGAATCCTTAATGGCAGCCATTGTCCCCAGAGGGCATTGTGGACATGGCTGCCCTGGTCTGGATCTCTCATTCCCTGCACAGCATCTGGTGACACTCCAGCAAGTTTGCACTCACTTGCACTTTGCCATGCTCTGTGCCGAACTCCAGGCTGTGTAATACCTACCCACAGATGCCTGGAAATACACCCTACTGGAGAGTTTCAACACAGCTGCCACATAGCGGCAGATGTTTTAAACTGAAGGAACACACAGGATACATTTTTTGTAGAGTCACCTCATGGGGTTTATTAAGTATATTATGCAGAGTGTGCATGGTTGGTTTGCTGTAGAAGGTGTCCCCACACTGCTGTGCACGGTTTTGCAGAGGTCACACCTGGAAGCAGATGCTATTGATAGTGCTAAGTGTATCCCAAGCTTCTCCGAGCTCTTTCTGGATGTAGTTAAAGCATACTAATCTTTATACCTGCAATAATATATTTAATCTGTTTTGTGGTTTGTTTGTTTGGTTTTCCCTGTAGACTTCTTTTATTTCTTTTGTGGAGGAAAGCTGTTTGAATTTGACTCTGATAAGAAGAGAGTTACACGCCTCCTAAAGACAAACTTCTGGCTTCCATGTTAAGAAAATGAAATCTGTAATAGTGTTGGAAAGAATGTAGTGTTATTGCACTAGACACACATTTTATTTTATAAATATATGGAATATATAGGTACTTCAGCATTAGTCAGCATGGGTACGTTCTGCATTTCTGTGAATGACAGAATAGTATTTAACACACTGATGTGTATATATATGTACATAATGAATGTCAAGATTGCTAGCTTACCAAAAACCAATGCAATTTTTTTCTTTTGATACCAAAATGTGTCTTGTTTCATTTTTCCCACCATCTTCTTTTCACACTTCATGTTGTACCTCACCCTACACAGAGCCTTACCAGTCAGGAGTCCATGAGGAAGACCGTTTCTGTTCCCAGAGCTGGGATTGCTTTCAACCAGTTTTAGTTATTTCAAAGTGAAGCAGGCAGGCTAATCAAAGCTACCACTCATAATTACAGTGTGACAGACAAGAGCTCCAGAAAGCAATCTTTTCTAGCCTGAGGTGAGTACCTAGGGATGGAAGTGCTCATTTTCCTTAATGACTAGAAAGACAGCCTGTTTGAACAGTTTATGTCAGACACCTGCTTATAGAAGGATAAACTTAAGTGTGATGAATCCTACACTAAGATATTTAATTAATACAGATGTCATTAAAGACCCATTTCCACAAACACAGAGGGGCATGTAGGGCAGCCCCAGTCAACCCTGACTTGCCTCCACTCCTCTCCAGCTGTCCTGAGGGAGCCCCCATGGGCTGGGGCATACCCATTTCCACATGTCAATGGGAGAGAGTGCTCATCATCTCACAGGCTAGGGGGTCACTGTGCAAATGTGGACAAAGAACAAAGAGAAATGGAAGAATCAAGGTGAATTGGGGAAGAACGACTTTGGGAAAATAGAAGGATAGGAGGATGAAGGGGACTGGATAAGTACAAACAGATGCATGTCAATGTGTTTCTTTGGCCATGCCCTCCACATTTGATCCTGTCTTCTCAGTAAATCATATCTTACATGTGGGTAAGCTCCTTCTACATGTGTTTGGGTCAACTTCAATCTGGACTGTCTGCCAAGTAGGCTAAGAGGTCTGAGTACCAGCAGATGAAGCATGGCTGCAAGCTGTGGGGATTCATACATTACTGGGGATACAGGAGGTGTGGATGCAGCTACTGGGAAGGCTGCACGCTTGAGTCCATCTGCTGAGGGTGCCCACACTGTTTGTATTTCCATGTTGATGTTTCACCAGTGGATGAAAGTCCTCAAGAGCCATAGGGGAGGAACAAAGGCGGCCTTTTACATTATACATGTGAAACTTCTCGTCCAGAAACCACTATCTTTCCCTTATTAGACAATTTCTGAAAAAAAAAAAAACAGCAAAAATACAACAACAAAACAGACAAACAAACAAAACCCCCAAGAAAACGTGTTTTTTCTATTTGTTTCCTTATTTACATGAATCACAGAATGATTGAGGTTGGTTGGACCTCTGAACATCATCTGGTCCAATGCCATTGCTCAAGCAGGACTGCCTAGAGTGGGTTGCCAATGCTCTGAGTGGCTTTTGGAGATACTACTTTTGCATGTATCCAAAAAGAGACTCCACCATCTCATTAGGAAACCTGTGGCAGCGCTTGGTCACTCTCCTAGTAGAATGGTGTTTTCCGGTGTTCAGAGGAAACGTCTGGTGTTTCAGTTTGTGCCCATTGTCTCTGGTCCTGTCAGGACAAGCCAATTGTATTACATTTATACATATAATTGTGTTGTACAAAAGTAATGAAATATTTCAACAGACTTTGTGGAACCTTTTTTTTTCTGATTCATTAAAAAAACTGTAGTAGCAGAACTGTTCAAATGGGGTACTCCTGTGAGGATCTAGACACTGAGCAAATTTTATCTGAATTCTATCAAGGTCTGAAACATATCATGGCACTCTCAGATTGCAAGACAAATAGCACTGTCACACCTGGCTGTGGAGTTGGCAAACAAGACTTTGCTGACTAAGCAGAAGTGGAATAAAAAATATTAGCTTTAATTACAGCACCTCCAGAAAAGGAAATGAGTAACTCTCGTGTCTGATATTACCAAGGTCAGGGAAACAGGTTCAAGTCTTCTAGCTTGAATATTTTTATTGAATTTAGTAAGAAATATTCCATAGCTGTTGATTTGTTCCTTATTATTTGTCTCGTGTTCTTCTTGTTTTCTAATTTTGGTTTTCCTTCACTTTTCTGCTATGGGTTTTTGAGTGGTCTCACAACTGCAAGACTTACTCAGTCCGTGGTCTCAGCTATAAGAGTAAAATTCAAAAAGATGCATGAATGATTTGTCTCACGCTTTATAGAGTTTTAGTTCCTTAAAGAAGTTTCTAACCATCCTGGATTTGAGTAATTTTCTTCAGTTGTTCCTACTGCTGATCTTCCTCTACAGTATCTGTGCCCTCCATAGCACTGCCACTGTGGTTAACAGCACTAGGTCATGTTATCTGAAAATGGATCTCTTCCAGCTCTAATCTTTCCAACTTTTTTTGGAAATACTCTCTTTCAGATAGGATTATAGTTCTCAGAGCAAAGCTGACTTGTCCTAGACATGACTGTTTAGCAGTTTTCTGGCTCCCAAACACTTATCTAACTAGTTCTTCCTTGGTTTTGATGGTTTCTGATTAGTTCAGACTCCTTCCGTTCTTATTTCACTGTGACACAGATGATCATACTAATAGTTGAATATGAATTCTTGGATCTGTAGCAGAAGTAGAGCTTAACTGAGTCTAGTACTTATCTATCTTAATATAATTTAACTGTTTTAGTGTTGGATATTGATGTCTTTTTTTTTTACTTCACAACTCTTATTTGAAAATCTCTGTCAGTCTCATCACTTGAGTGAAAGCAGGCTTTTGAACTGGAGGTCATTGATCTATATTTAATATCCTGTGGTCTTTTGAGATATAGTTTGGGACCTGGACTCTGTGTTGATATATCCATTGTCTGTGGACACTCAGTCCAGCCATTTCAGTCATGGTTTTCAAAGTCTTTCAAACATATCAGATTGTTCCATGTTACAGCAAAGTTCTAACATGTTTGCGTGGAAAACTGGGTGAAGACAAAAGTCTTTCCACAAAGAACAGATTTATCATGTGACTCTTTCTCCTCCAAAGTTCAGATCACAAAGATTACTTTCTTTTCTTCAACATTTTGTGAATACTCATCTCATCTGTTGTTGTTTTCACCATCTTTTCTTGGAGGACATTTTGCCTGCATCTGAATGTATCTGTCTGCCATTTGTTTGCCAAGAACTCCGTGTTTGCAGCTCTCAGACACAATCCAGGAGGTCCAACATGGAAGGCCCAACACTATCTACCCCAGGAAAAGCGGATTGATTTGGATGATCTTTTTCTAACCATTTATTGGTTTTCTTGTTTTCACACACTCATCCTGTCTGGGAGAGACAAATGCCCTTTGATATTGTTCTTGGCATGATTATGTATGTATTAGCACAACAGGTAGGGCTGTGGTGGTGAAC
This sequence comes from Baryphthengus martii, assembly GCA_013396935.1. Lineage (NCBI taxonomy): Eukaryota > Metazoa > Chordata > Aves > Coraciiformes > Momotidae > Baryphthengus > Baryphthengus martii. The sequence goes on from VWZK01019576.1 coordinate 31,542, forward strand.
CAAAAAGCTATTGTGTAATTATTTGGACACTCATAGCTAAAAGATCACAAAGAGTTTACTGCCTAAGTTCAACCAACAAAGGTAACTCCTATGTTCTGGCAGAAAAGAGAAAAATTAAAATATGTCCATTTAGCTATTGTTTGCAGGAAGCTGTTCCTAAAGAAATGTTGTCTTGGGTTTAAGGAAATGAAGGGGAAAAAGCCCCTTTTCTTGGTGATAGAAGCATCAGATTTGTGGGCTCAGAAGTGCTGCAGGCAACTCAGTTAAAAGCTGCTGTGATGCAGACTGTTTCCAAATGATTCCCTGGCATTCTCTGAACTGCCATCTGGCTAGCCTCCTATCAACTCATTCGTGTTTGTACTGTACCAGCTCCCTGTCCTTGCAGGTTCACAAGTGGTGGCTGTGTCATAGAATGTTTGGACATTGGTGCTACACATCCAACTGGGGATCTGTGAGCCTGTAGCAATTCCAGTATGTCCCAAATGGTCCAGAGCCCCAGGGCATATGTAGATTTGTTTTGTAGATCAGTAGGAAGACATCGATCTCTTCTTGCTGCCTCTTTCAATGCAAGTTTTATGTCTGAACAGCTTGTGTGACAATGGTCAATTTAGAGACAAGGACTTCAATCTGGAAAGATTGGCTCTGCAAGGTGTCCCGGGGCCTGTCTGCCATCAGGGAAAGTCATACTGGGACACAACAGAGCAGGTTCCCATCCCAGGCAACAGCTCAGTTGGAGGGATGATGAATGTGATTTGGTTTTCCTCTGCACTCAGGAAACAGGTGCTTGGCATGGAGAGTGGCACTCCTTCCCTTCTCCTTTTACTAAAATCATTGATGATGCCATGTCTGAGACTGTGCAAGTCACTGAGGTGTAACCCAGGCGCTGGCCCGGACTGTGATTTGTCACGTCTAATTGTTCTTCTATAGTAGAATAATTAAGACTGATTCAGCACCTGACATCCTGAGCCCTATCACAGTGGCCTTTGGACTTCAGCATGATTTGAACTATACCATTGTGCTCCTAACACTGCCCAGCACAGCACCTTGGCTCATAAACAGAGTGACCGATCATTTTCTTGAAGCAGAATCAACAGCATTTCTATAAAGGAAATATTTAACTTTGGGTGACGTTAAGCCATGAGCTTGTGCAAACTTTAAGACATCTGACTCGGAGGGCTGTCTTTGTCTTTTTCTTCTTGGTGCTAAAATGTACTTAGCTCGTTAAGAAAAAATACCTAATAAATTCTCTAATTTCATGCAAATGTCTGGCAACCAGTTAAATACTGCTGCACAGTGACAAGATTTATAACTACAACGCTTCAATCTTCCCATGGAAAGTGACAACTTCCAAGGAAAAGAGCTTGTTTCAGGATAATATGCTGGGTTTGCAGAAAGATTTTTGTTTTGTTACTTCAAAATAGGCTGGAAACACATGAAGAGATTATGACATACCTAAGAGCACAGAACGTACATGGAAGTACTTCCTTCAAGAATGATGACTGTACTTTGTAGAGCCACCTACTACTGAGAGAACAATTGCTAACATCATTCTGACAAATTGTAAAAGTAAACAATTCTTATGAAGTACTACTCTTCATTTTTGTAACATTAAAATTACTATAGAAAAGGGAACTACCGAAGTTCCCTTTTCTATAGTAATTCCATAGTGAGAGACTCTAATTTAGGGACACCCCACTATGATTCACACTGTGATTTTTAATTATTTAGTCAGGTGTGTGGGTGGCAGTTTGTCCTTAGGGAGAGAAGAATGAAAGCCATTAGAACATTTAAAAATATTATCAGGTATAACTAGGGGGAAAGGGAAATAGCCTGAAGAGTCAAATGCAAGCCCTAGGTAAGTGAGCTACAAAGTAATTGGAAATCACTGAGATAGAAAATTGTTTGGTGCTGTGAAACCCTTTTAGGGAAAGATGTCTCCTCTTATGCTTGTCTCTAAATGTCTTTTGCAGTCAATGCTGAAAAGGGGAAATGTTCTGGCAGTGGGAAAGCACTCTGGCAGCGCTTACATTCCTATGCAGATTTAATGAACAAGGAACGGTGAGTAGGGTATCTAGAAAAGGGACAGTTTGAGGTCGCTAGCATCAACATAAACAAGGGTACAGTTTGCTGAGGAAGAAGTGTGCAAATAAAACAAATTATTGATAATACAGGGAGACACAATCCTGGACTGTGTGGATGTATGATGAAAAAACCTTTGAAAACACTGACCCTTTCTTAACAACATTAACCTCCTCTTCCTTACCTAATTAAGTTTTAACAGTGACTTAGTATATGGGTCCCAGACTTGGCAAGGTGATTCAAGGCAACCTGTGTGAGGTACTCGTGCTCATGGTTCAGGCAAGAGCTGCCTCTGAAAAGCAATTGGAGTTAAGTAAGTGTAAAGTTTATCTCTCTCCATTGTTGACATAGAGATTTGAGGCAAATTTCAAGCAGGGCCAATGTGTTAGGAGTTATCCAAATCTGATACCCTGATAGAGGTGAAGCTGCTGCAGCTCCATGTCCCTAGGTCTAGACAGCAGCAAGACTGGACATATATTCCCAGTAGGCACGTGCACACCCATGTACATGCACATGCACTGAAGTACACACAAACACTATGAATCCCCCAGCAGCTGGGCTCAGACACTCTGTCCATCCAGCCACCACTCTGGGATGTGGTGGTGTCTCTTGCTGCCTCATGCAAACACACACAGACAAGTCTCTCCACCGACCCCAGATCCCACAGCCTCTTCAGTTGCTGACTTGGGCCCCTGGTCCCTCAAGCAGACAATCCACACAACCCTAGTCTCTCCTGTATCCAGGCCTGTCTTACGGCCAGGGTAATAGCTAGTTCCCAACTTACTGGCTCATCCAGCTAGGTATTTTGTTAGTGTTCCCACACATACATATGTAACCAACTGTCACACCACAGACACAGAGAGCTCCAGCCCCTGGTCCCATCCCAGTCACTGAGACCTCCATGTGCACCTCTACACACAGGACAGAGCCCATGGTCTGAGAAAATAGCTGGAAATGGGGTTTAGTGAGATGCCAGGACAGACCATGCCAGTCAAGTGCAGGTGCAACACAATGATCCCACAAGCAATGTGAGGGACTGTGTAGATAACAATTGACACTTAGTAAAAATTCTCATATATTTCAAGAGGGTCTCAGTTTCACTTTGGCATATTCAAGACTCCTTTTGTTGGATTTTGAGATTCTTGTCTGAAGGCAAGTGCTTGAAAAGAAGAGAGTAGCAATGGTTAACAACACCATGGGAAGAGCAGATGGTTGAAACACTTGTTCCCTCATTCGAGGGATGTGCCAAAAAACACGCAGTAGGAAGTCAATGCCGACAGTGAAACGCAACATGTCTTTGCAGCCCAACACCGCGGAATTTCCCGAAGCAGAGGGAAGCCACCACTTCTGCTTCCTCTTCTTGATGTTGTTTAAGATTTTTCACTTGACAACTCTTCAAATAGATAAATGGTTCCCATAGCTAGTGCTAGAGGCCAGGACTTTCTAGTCCTGTCACTGACTGCCTTGTGAAGCAATTTCTTTATAGTTTTCTGGAAAACAATCACCTCACCCTCTACATGAATCAATCAATATCTTCTTGGTCATGTTAAAATTCAGCCATAGCTCCTTTGCAGAAATGTGCAAGGCAACAAAACCTCTCTGTGCAAGCCACAACATATGATTTATTAAAGCTCCTGTCTCGGCCACCAGATGCATCTGATTAATCTGCGTATCTTCTTTGTCTATGGGTTCAATCATGCCTGTGATGCCTTTGGAAAACAGAAGAAAAAAAGGATAGAAGAAATAAGGACTTAACTACTCCTAAGGAAAAAAGAAAAAAGTGGGAAAAAAATAGAGGTATTGAAACAGCAACTACATAAACCAGTCTGTAGAAACACATGAAGGAATATTTACAGGGAAACAACAGTACTTTACAAGCAGAGTTACAGAAGTTAAAGAGGATTTTGCAAATCCCAGGATCGCGTGAGCTGTAGCAAACACTTTGCAGAAGTATCCAACACACACAATTCTTTCTGTTCATATCTGAAAATCAAGGTGGATTAAGAATAAGCAACAATGAAGTTTTCTTGCACTATGAACCATGAGGCTGGATCTCTTTACATCTACAAAAGCTATACCTTTTGAAGAATTATTCTTCTATTCATTTCAAATACCAGCACTAGACTGTTGATTCTGCTTTTGAAATATTCTGTATCGGCTTTAGTCAATCACTCCAGACAAGCAATGCAACTCATATTGAAACCTATAATTTGCTTTTCCCAGGAATGATATCTGCTCTGCTGAACCTAGATATAGTGAGAAGGTGCTACACTACATTTAGTGTAGAATCATACATTAAATACATTAGTTTTCCCTGATGTTTGGGAAACTAAATGAAGTACGTCTCAGCACAATTAAAATTTTCATCCTGTATCGAACTCCTTCAGAGCAAAACTTGTTCATATACGAGAAAAAAAATAGTAATGGCACATATTTATATCCTTCCCTCTCACACTAACATTTACTGTTTTCAATCTAAGATTTGCGAGGAGGCTCTTTACCTCCAACAAGGACAGTAACACCAAAACCTGAAACATACTCAGCCTTAATTAATTAGTAAATGTGTAAATTCAGTAAATTCAGAGTTAGTAAATGTGGCCACTTCAGGCTATATCCTCTGGTGTTTCCCTGTCCTTGTAGTTAAAAATGTTTTCCTCAGTTTAGGGATCTACACTGTAGATTTCCACATGTCCTAGGTATTTAAACTCCTCTTAACATTGATAGAGACCTAGCCAATATAATCAATGAAGTATACAAAGTGATCATCTCACTTTAAAGACCATGTCATATGATCAGTTGAACCACTCTTTAGGTTCCACTGTCCCAAATGGTATCTCGGAGACCTAAATAACTGATGAATATCTACACGACAAAACACTTAAAGCTTCCTTCACCTCATTACTCATTTGCCTGTACTTGAGAAACTCACCTGGGACTGGCTGCTATGACACAGGATCTATGGAAACCTACATCCTTCCAGAGCAGCTGGACGTCAGGTGTGATTCTCTAGAGCCTCTCAAATGTCACTAATGCTCAGGCAGCTGAATCCCAAACCTCATGTCTAAACTTAATCTTTAGTGTTTAAGGCCGTTCGAGAGTCTTGGCGAACAGTCACAGTTTCCCTTTCAGGAAAAACCTTTCATATATTTAACATACTTATCATGGCTTCCCTCACTCTTCCTTCCATAAAATAGTGAACTAAGAGTCACAAAATCATTACTTTAGTCTTCCTTTTCCAGACTCACAAAAATTCCTGCTGGGCTTCATAAAATCTTTGCTACCACAGCTCATCTCTCTGCCTGGATCCAAACACACTATTGCAGCTGAGATCTTATCTGTGCTGACAAGAGTATAAACACTATTTTACTTAACATAAATATGGGAACCCAGCTTATACATTCCAGTAACATGACTGATTTTTGTTAATATCAGTCAAAAAATGTTGAATCATTTCAGCACTCAGTTTTGCAAGCATCATAAGAGTGTTTCAGATAAAATTTTTAGTGAGCTAATGACATCTCTCCCGGAGTTATGATGCTGATTATTCCTAGATAAGATTGATTCTTTGTATTGTCTTTCATATCTTATTATTCTATATTGTGACAAAATATGCTATATTTTGTTAAACATTAAAACACATATCAGATAAATAGTGTGTTACTATAATACTATATATGTTATTCATATGTTATTTCCTATTATTTTGTCAATTTGCCAAGATCTTGTGCCAAAAGTAGTCTAAACTCATGATTCAAAAAAAAATCCCCACATTTTACCTGAAAAGTGTTTCATATTTATTAAACACACTACAAAATTGCCCAAAACAGAAGGCACAGGCAAAATAAGGACAGTAACATTAGTTAAACACGTTGTGTCACTACCTGGTGATGAAAGAGTTATGCATCATTTTTACTAATCAGAGGATATTATACAGCATGAGTCAGACCTTCATTGCTTTACAAATTAACTATATAAACAGAGCTGAGAAACATGTTCAACAGCTCAAGAGTGAAACTGAGGCAGAGCTGAAAAGCCTGTTCAATAGCTCAAGAGTGAACCTGAGGCAGACAGCGTTAGATGAAGATGAAGATCCTTTTGCTTCTATTGCTATATGTGACCATCTCCTCTGCTTTTCCTATGGCTCCAGAAACAGAAGATGAAGGAAAAACCTTAAAGCTTGTAGAGGTAAATATTTTTCAGTGCATTTCTAAATGAAATACAAAGTAGTCCAAGAAATAACTATCATTGCAATTCTTGTCACAGAATATGGCTTGAAATTAAAGAAGTAGCATTTCACAGAGGTTTGGAGAGAAAGCTTTTCTTATCAATCTAGAAAACGTGAAAATTATGTGGAACTTATCTACCCCAAAGTAATCTGAATACTGCATGACTTCAATTTTGATGTTGTCAGTTAAGTAGTAGCAAAACTACTGAAATATTAGTTCTGGCAGCAAGCCTCTGTGGCTGTGCAGTAATAGTCAAACTCAGAAACAATTGGCATTGCAGAATGTGCCTTGAATCTCTCCATATGACTGATCTCAGTAACACAAGACTCAGAACTTGCTTGAAGCAGGCATATATTTCAATGTTTTGCTGAATGGATCTTTTATGGAATACTTAGGGGAAAAAAAGAAAAAAAAAAAGAAAATCATCTGTGAGAAATACAACATTTACAGAGACAGAACAATATTTCTGAGACAGAATTGTTGAAATTTAGTAATGAGATCTGAATTCCTAATATATTTTGTAACTAAAAATAAGTGCCCTGATTTGCCAAGTTCTGAGTCTCTAGTAGTAGTCACTTGCTTTGTTGGGAGCCTTGGTTGTGTGGAGCCTCACTGCAAGTCTCTAGTTCCTTGAATGAGATCAATTACAAGTGTCTTCATAAGTTTTGACATTATAGTAATTGGGCATCGCAAATAATACAGGAAACGTAGAAAACTATATAAAAACTGTGTATATGACTCTTCACACTGATTCCTGGAGTAAATAGGCTGTTCTTGCTCCTGGTAAACATAGGACATGTTGATATGGGAGTAGTTCAACATTACTTAGAAAATACGTGTGACTGAAGACAGTACTGATATGCTACAATGATCTTCTTTTTTTAAAACTCTGGTTCAGAGCTATCTACAGAATTTCTACAATCTTCAAATGGATCACCATCCTCATCTAAGAACGAAGGGTGGAAATCACCTTTCTGAAAAGCTCAAGGAAATGCAGACATTCTTTGGACTACAAGTGACTGGGAAACCTGATCTTGACACTTTGGAGATAATGAAAAAACCCAGATGTGGTATACCTGATATAGGGCAATACGTGTTCACAAAAGGGAATCCCAAATGGAAAAGAAATAATCTGACATACAGGTAACCTTTCCTAATATGGTTCAAAAAGATATAAAGCTAGCATCCCAACTTTGGGGGGTCTAAAGTAAGTACATTGTGCTACATAAGGACATCCATGATTAACCGATTTCTGCAAGAAGACAGGCACTCCAGAAGGCAGTGTATAAAATTAAGTTACTATTAATTTTCATTCATGAAAGACGTGTCTAAGATTTCTGACTTTTGCACGTTATTGTTTTTCAGCTAAAATGCTCTATTCTGAACAATACATAATGTGTTTGATTTGCTTTGAAGGATTTTGAATTACACCCCAAAGATGAGACAAGCTGATGTAGATGAAGCAATCCGAAAAGCTCTCAGTGTCTGGAGCAACGTGACACCATTGACATTCCAAAAGGTGGAGGACAAAGAAGCAGATATAGTGATCTCTTTTGCTTATAGAGGTAGTGTTGATATCTTTATATATTAAATAGCAATCTGCAATCATAGAAGTATTTAAGGATTCTAACTGATTTTTCTCCCTCATAATTTTAGACCACCGTGACAACTCTCCTTTCGATGGCCCCAATGGACAACTGGCTCATGCTTTCCAGCCTGGTGAAGGTATTGGTGGAGATGTGCATCTCGATGAGGAGGAACAGTGGACAAAAGATGGAAGAGGTAAGAACTTTGTAACTGGATCCTTTTATAAAGTTTTAACTCATAAGATCTTAGCTCATATGATGTTTAGTTCATGAGCCTGATGACAGGCAAAAAACGAGTAAAAATGGCAGAATTTGTCCTTTAAAATTGCTTTGCTTTTTTGTTTGCTTGAGGTTTATTTTTGCCATTTGTAAAAATCAGTTCACAGAAAAGAGATTTTTAGGTCATAATGGTTTACAATGGCAACAAAGTCAGCCCACAAAAATTCTGCTTTTGTTCAGATGAAACCTAAAACTTGGATACAGGAATATCTGGCTATAAACTTTTCAAGTCAAATCCTTTATCTTTCTTAATCTAGCAGTTCAAAGTTGGATGCTAACTAGAGTATTTGAGTATCACCAAAACTGTCATCTCAGTGTTTGTTTTGAAGGTTTTTATCAGTTGAATCCCTGAACCTCACTCATTGTTGGCATGATCCTTGATTTGAGTAGTTTATGTGATAGCTGGAGAAATAGGGTTTGTGTTTAAGACATAAGGACACTAGAGATAGGACAATGAGAGCATAATTAAGGCTGGACGTTCTTTAATACCTCTTCTCATTCACACAGCTCGTCTGTTACAATAATTTTGAGTTGTGATGTCAATAGCATTACTTACAACTTCTCTTGTACCTGTAGTGTATTTTGGGCGGATGCATAAGTGTTTCAACTATGTTTCAACTATGCTGAATAGTGAAACAGATTTTACATGGTTCTATGATTTTTACCCTACAGGCTACAATTTGTTCATTGTTCTTGCTCATGAGCTTGGCCATTCACTGGGTCTGTCTCATTCAAATGATCCTGGAGCACTGATGTATCCAACTTATTCCTACACGGACCCCAGGGAATTCCTTCTTCCTCAGGATGACATTGATGGCATTCAAGCTATCTATGGTAAGAAAAATATTTTTTGTTTAGTGTTTCTACTTAGGAGGCTGGTAAGCAGTAATAATAATATATTTTAAATACGTTTATTCCAACAAAATGAGAAGTTTAACTGTTGCTGAACACAGGATAACAAAAGAGACAGCTCCTGGGAGTTAACTTCAGCTGAAGTCCACTTCTGAAAAAAACTCATTTTGGAAAAAAATTGACATCATCAGTTTTATCAACACTAAAAGCCTGCTTTTACTGACAGACTCTTAGTTTAATACTATATGTCTTTTCATTCTCTGTAAAGAAACTTCTTGGTGTTCTCAGAGACCTTCTAAACACTGTCTTTATATTTCTCCATATTAAAAGATAAAATATTTTTCCTACAGGACAGTCTAATGCTGCTGTGCAACCAACAGGACCTGTGACTCCACAAGCTTGTGACCCAAATCTGACATTTGATGCTATTACTACCCTACGTGGAGAAATTATATTCTTTAAGGACAGGTAACAACAATAAGCATATATATTTTCTCTTCAATATAGTCAGTACTCAAAAAAAAAATCTGTAAGCCATGAAGTAAAACCGCCCTTTTGGAATATAGTACAAAGAGAAGCACTAGCAAACCATGTGTTTTACATACAGAAGCATTCTCAAATCATTAATCCCAAGAACCCTAGTCGACAACTGCAATGAAGGAGATGAAGGTTTGCAGGTTTTTTTCCCAGCTATTCTGCTTCTGTGGCCATTGCTGCAACAGACTTACCTCTGAACTCAATTCAACAGCAGAGCCAGAACGTTTATATATCCCTTTGCAACGTGTCCATGGGTCCCACACTGTAACCTTTCTGATACTCCTCCATACAAGAGCAGGGGCAGAACTGACAGCGATGATACGTAGAAAGATGTGTGTTAGGTTGTTATGGAAGCCAGCTCTTAGCCTGCTTGTCCTGCAGAGACATAGAATTCATCTTGCCTGATTTTTAGCGTGTAACTGAAGTGCGAAGAATGTTAAGAGCACAGTTGCACTAGATTTCCTCTAGATTTAGTAGAGGCAGATATTCACACTCATGTACCCATCTTCCTTGTTATACTCCAGGAGCTATAATAATTATTTTGCACTTACGATAGAAGTGGAACTCTTTTATCATATATTTTTTTTTTTTTAAAACCAGATACATGCTGCGCAAACATCCTGCAAGGGCAGAGACAGAGCTCAATTTTCTCTCACTGTTCTGGCCAAATTTACCATCAGGAATTCAAGCTGCTTATGAAAATGTTGAGAAGGATGAAGTTTTACTTTTCAAAGGTAATGGAATCTGAAATTCTCTACTTTTTCTGACCAGTTACTCCCTTTTCTTTGTAAATTGTGCAATTACAAAAGTCAAAATGTTTTTAAGGAAAATGAATAAAAGAAAGACTCTTACAAATCTGTAAATAATTAAACCAGAGGATCATAGTTATACTGCTTAAGGGATCTCCAGAAATCATAATCCTAAAAATTTGCCCTCTATTATAGTTAATGCTCTGAGAAACAAGACATGCAAATAACTTCACACCTTCAAGTCTAGTTTTCTTCAAGTAAAAGCATTTTGATTTATGCAGAAAGATTTTTGCTGAATTTGATCAGCAAATGCAAGCATTTATACACTAGTGTTACTGACATATTTGTCAGTATTTTGTGATATATGGAAAAAACAACAACAAAGCCTGTTGGTGAAAAAGCATACTGTGAGAGGAAAATTGTTCACTCAAAAAAGCAAACGATTCTTTTATTTGAAGGTCTCAAATGTGCTTTAGATGTCTCAACTTCATTATGCACATATTACAGTACGTTATAATACCACATATGAATATGTTCATTGCATCTAAAATTACCAAAGCCTTTTGATTAGACATGCATCCTTCTTAATAGTTTTATTTAATTCACATTGTCTATTTTTCGAAATATTACATGACTTTATAATCAACTAGCATATTATAGGAATTTAATAGACTCAATATCCCAATCTAATGTCAGTGAATTAACTCATCAACCTCCAGCCCTCCCCAAGCTGTTACCCAGAGAAATACTTTATATTCACATGAAATAAATCTTGGAAAAATACTATCCATGCATCTTACGATTCTGATGTTTCACTGATAAAAACAAAATACATTTCCACTGTCTTCATTGTGTAGTCCCAGTGTAAGAATTAGAAATTTTTGTGAAGTAATAAACCGACAGGAATAACGACTATATCTAAAATACATTGTTTGCTAACTATCTAGAATAAAATTATATACAGTTTATAAATAGCAAAAACAAATTAAATGTGCTTATATTTTCCAGAGAATAAATACTGGGTTCTCAGGGGATATGACATTGCACCTGGCTATCCTAAATCCATCTATCGTTTGGGGTTCCCAAAGACTATTAAAAGAGTTAATGCAGCTTACAGTGATGAAACCACAGGAAAGACATACTTCTTTATAGCTGACAGATACTGGAGGTAAGATTTGATGCTCATTTACTAGAAGATCTATTTGCCCCTGAGGACAGATATATTACTGTAAAATTCAAGTCCAATGATGTTTAAACCAGGTATATTCCAGAAATTTGAACAAGAGTCTCTGGAAGTTTAAAAATTCTAAGCATTCTCTAGGAAATGTTAGCTTTTCTATATTTTTGGTTTGTGTTTTATTTTCCATTCATTAGATTCCTGTAGTAGGAATGCAATTATTTGCAACTGAATGAAACATCTGCCCCATAAAAGAGGGATCTTCTGGTAAATTATTCACTTTTTCTCCACAACAGTGCTGATTTTCTGTGCAATGCTGTGATAGTGTCCACTTTTCTTTCACATTTCAAAAAAAAATGGACTGCTAATAAGTGTTGTAATTGAATTTCTTTATGAACAAGCTATAAATATTTTACCGGTGGTCATATTTACAATTCAAGTCTAGATCTTGATGAATTTCAAAGAGTGATTCGTTTAAGAAATACGATATTGGTATTAATACAAGTACCTCTCAGGACTGTGCTACCTATTTCTGTTCCCAAGTTTTATGTTTTGGTTTTACACCGAACTGGATATCCAATGCCTCAAAATAGAAACTTATTTTATGTGCAAGTAATGGCCAAGGCTCTGGACAGTCCAGAAATCCATTGATAAATTCCCGGGCTGCATTCCAAAGGTCCTTGAGAGCCTTAATGCAAACTATATCAAAGGTAGAATTTTCTAATCTCAAGACACTCATAACGTGAAGAATCACGGAAGAATCAAAAAGCTACTTTAGCTAATTTTTATGAGACTTTTTAGTAACTACTTCCTCACGAGTTTTAATGATGTTTCTTGTTTTTAGATATGATGAAAACAAAAGATCCATGGATGATGGATATCCCAGGAAAATAGTCTCTGATTTTGGAAAAATTGGCAGAGTTGATGCGGCTTTCATGAAAGATGGTAAGTAAAACTTAGCTTTAATCTGGGTTTACTCAAATATTTAGGCTCCTGTAGATAAAATCATTTTTTTAAAAGAACCTGTTATTAACATTAATGAGATGGTCTTGCAAAATAATAGTTGTACATGGACTGTTTATGTTGGGTTTATTTTTTTAACATATTGAAAAGAAGTCACCTATGAAATATAATTGGATTCACTTTTATTTCTAGGCTATGTCTACTTCTTCCATGGAACAACTCAATTCCAGTTTGATCCTCGCGCCAAACGGATTGTTGGACTCATGAAGAGCATCAGCTGGTTTAATTGCTAAGAGCAATGTTTTTCCATATGCACACTGCATTTTTTTTATGAGCTGAATTTTGCAGCATTTCATGACTACTAGCTCAGAATGGATTTCTGTCCAAATCCCGTTTGAGTGTAGTCTTAGTTATTTATTGTAAAGCAAATACATTTATATAATTTATCACAATTCCACATGCTACATTAAATTTCCTAATAAATTTTGTTTATCATATCATTGTGTCCTTGATGTTTTATTTTCACTAATACTCAAGAGCCAAGTCTAGGTTCCAAACACTAAAAAATGTATTCTGATATGAAATGTCAGATCTTTTTTCCAAATCCAGAGAAAGGAGTGGGTAGTTGGCTCTGAAGTCCATCACCCCACCTAAGCCCTGGGTGATTAAGCCAATTGGGGCTCATGAGCTCATTAGCTCATGAGCCCCAATTGTAGACTGAGTCTACAAATCATAGTTCCACTTTCTGTTCCTCTTTCCCCAACATCCACTCTTAGCCTTTCCTTCAGAGTGTATGTCTTTGTAAATGTAAGAAGGGTTTTTTTCTCATGTTTTTGAGTTTAGGAACTGGATTTAACCCTGGAAATGTAGATTAGAGAAGGACCCCTGAGATCACTGAAGCCAGTCCGTTGTTACCACAGGTAGCCACATCATATAACAGACAAATGAACCTCTTTACTCAAGGCTCTTTCAAGTGCTTACTACTCCAGTAGCTAGCAAATCCCTCCCAATTTCATGGGTTAAAGGATAATGAAGTTTGCTTTAAAAATGAAAATTCTTGGCCAAAAGTATTCCTGATTCAAAAAGTTCCTGAAAAAGACACCTTGACTTCCAGCTTGACCACAATTTTTTTCAAAAATCTTCAAATAAAAAGGTGTTTGAACTTTAGTTTTTGTAGCTCAGTAGATAATATTGGGAGTCATATGACAATAACGAAATGTATTATCTTGTACAATATCTGTATTACTCAATATACTTCAGAGGAAGGTTTCAGGTTGTTGTAATAGAAGTAACTGCATTGTGAGAAAATGATGTGCAACCTTTTAAAAATATATCAGTTGAATTGTTTTCATTACTTAGCTGTCTGTATTAGAAGCCTAATAAATTCTATCCTTCATAGATTAAGAAAAGAGTAGTTCTTGCGTTTATTACAATCAGGAGTAAAAATTACTCTAAATACTATTGAAATTGAAAATAAACTTCAATATATTATATTATTTATAAAACTTGATAAAACATTTTAAAATAATAAAAATAAAGAACAATAAATCAGAGGCTTTCATGAAGAAGTTAATTTATGTGATTCCTGTTCTCACAAGGTGATTTAGGTCCCAGTTCTTTAATTTGAAACCTTAGTAGTAATGCTACTTAATATTATTTTCTTTTGTAAGCCAGTGTTACTGAACTACCAGTTAAATTAAAATAAATTATAAAATAAATTACAATTAAAGCAAAAGTTATTTTAGTATATAAATCTAACTTTATTGTATTACTTTAGCAGGGATGGTCTACAAACATAATGTAAGATTTACAGGGAAAGATAGTATTTTTTACTAGACCAATTATATGTTATAAAATAAAAACTAGGTACATATGTTCCCTTCAGATGTGAAGTAGAAGCAGAGGGTCTCAAGGCAATGCCAGAACAGCTACTCAGATTTAAATCAGAACACTAATCCGTCTCTGGAATAAAAAAGTAGTGGGTGCTTATGGGACAGAAAAAATATTAAATGGGAGATGAGAAGTAAGGAATTGGTTCTGTTTTAGAGGAAAGAGAGAGATGAAAGGTAATTTACAAACCATGGAAGATAAAGAATTTAAAGAGAAGATAAAGTTCTGATTTTTAGGTGTCAGGTAAACTGTTCTGAAATTTGTTTTGTGGATTTCCCTTGGGCAGAAAGACTGAGAGCTCAAACTGTAATGATTTTTTTGTGAGAAATATTCCCCATGCTTATGTGAATGAATATTTCCTTTGCCTGCGTGACTGTGGTACTTGCTTCATTCCAGTCACACCATTAGGAGGAGGGCATATCTGGTGCTGGCAGCTCTTGCTTGCCTGCAGGCACAGGTACGTCTTCCAGTAAAGTGGAATCTGGGTGTTGTTTTCAGCTCAGTACATACAATCACCTGCCATTTTCTTACTCTTTAAAATAAGTTTATGGACCTATTTGCTAATTACTGTACTACGGTAGCGTATTGTGCCACTCCCTATTGTCTGGCTACTGGTTTTTGTGTGGTTATAGTCCATGTCATTAGATGAGACAGATTTGCCCAGGCAAATTACCTAAATTTATGTTTAGTGCATTTAAGGTTCTGTAGGGTATCCAAGCCACCCATGAAGGTATGAAACAGGACTTCTGGGAGTGCAACACTTCCCAAAGCCCCACAGAGCCTACCCTGTCTCTAGGTACCTATGTTCAGATGGTTAAAAGCTGCATTTATAAGCTGCAGTCTTTGCTAAAGATTTGCCAAGAGTTAAGTACTTTATTTGGACCATTCATCATTGTCCCATGTGTTTCATTCAAGTTGAATAATCACTTGGCTTTGTTGACTCTGTGGTAGGATTGAGCCTGCAAAGTAGTGGCTCAACTTAGCTGACTGAACAGTGCTATTAAGGTATCTGAAGGTTTCCCGTTGGTCTCCAACTACCGCTCTAGAAGACACATGTCCCCTTTTAGTCCTGTGTCACAACCATCAGATCTGTGCCAATGTCTCAGTTTTACTAGACTGTCTCAAAAGCACAACAAATAACTATTTAGGCAGCTTAATTGCAGCCAAAGCGTGTTTGTGTGATCTCAGACTTAGGCTCTCATCATAGTCAATAGTGTTAGTCAAAATACTTGGTGAGCTCCTGAGAGTCGCACAAATCATTCTAAATTTGTCATACATGTGGTCAGATGAAATGCTCTCTGGATGCCATTTGGCCATACTGGTTAGATTTCTGTTGGTACAATGGAAGCCCACATAATTAACTCATGTGCAGTCACCCATGTTGTGAACATTTAGGAAAGCTGGATCCTTGCTAGTATTGTATCAAGATCATCACAATGCAGCAGTATTAATGATAACTTTGGTGCTCTGTGTAGTATCATTTGATACTATCAATGGGATGAGGATAGACAGCAATCTTTCTGAGTTAAAACGTAGGTATCATTACCACAGCCTGGATGAAATCAATTCTAGAATGAGAAAAGAAGTCATGACATAGATGTACTTTAATCGACTCTAACCAATGTCAAAGATAAGCATTAGGAAACCATAATCATGAGCTACTTATACAGCTTCTTCTTTTCTCAGACCCCAAGGCCAGCTATAGCATATTTGTGAAATATCAATTGTGAAATATCAACATGTTGAGGCCTCTTTCTCACGGGCAATGGGAACTGGTTGCTATGTTGAGTAGGTGGTCAAACTGCAAATCCCTAAAAGTGCTTTGAGTGACATAAGCGTACATCATCTGTCACTCAAGTCTTCTGAGTAAACACTAACGTAGCTTGAGCTGTGAGCTGAAATTAGAAATGTAGTCTAAAGTAGTTGTTTAAGTTTCTTTATGTTCAGTAACGACAGACAGTACCTATAGATGCCAGCTCATCCTAATCCAAGATAGCTGGTGGAATCACTTTTCAGGGATGGGTATTTTTTCCATTTTCTGTATAAGAATGTTCAGTTAATACATGTATAAATTTGTATGAAATTAATCGTAACATAGCTGCTCTCGTTGTAACTATCTTTTCACTGCTACACAGCAGACAGACATGGGGATCTGATGATGAACCACAGTGGGAAAAAAGATAACGACCTCTCCTAGTTCATATAAAATCTACTCATAGTGCTGCCTTGATTTTTAGCAAAACTAAATTCATATAATTCAAAAGATGTTTTTCAAAAATGTGTTCTAGTGTCGCTGGAAAATACTCTTGGTGAAAAAAGTCACTGAATAGGGCTTTGTCTTTTGCGACCTATGCCATGTGCATAGACAGATGATAGCACCATGGTATTTCCTTGTAGCTCTAAAAGATTCGAGACAAACAAATATATCAATTTAAAAATGTAAGACAGATCCCAACAAAGAAAGTCCGTACTGCTGAATAAACACACATGTCATTTCCAGTATCAATTCTGTCAAGCTTTTCATCTCAGAAAATACATTGTCACAGTTTGTAAGCCAGTTACAGAACTGAACAGAATCCAAGGCCTCTTACTTTACAATTCAATGATGATAAAAACAAATTAAGGAAAAGTTTTTGGTTTTATTTCAGGGTAGCTGAGAAATGCCATTTACAAACAAGTTTAAGTAACAAGGCTACATTGTGAAATTAGGGTTAGAAAATTCGTTATTAACAACTCCAGATGGAGAAAAGTTGGCTGCAACTGACAGCAAAAAAAAAAAACAAACAAAAAAGCACGGAAGTAAGGATTTCCTGAAAAAACCACAGTCCGACATAAGGCTATTTCGTGCAACTGTTTCGTAAAAGTTGAGTCCATGCAGTCAGAGCTCTTCTGAGGTGCCAGACACTTTCCGCTCCCATTGCTGTCAGTGGAAAAGGAAGGTGCTAGGCCAGCCCAGGGTGAAATCCCATAACTTGTCACAGCTTGTGTGACTCTTGAAACTTCCTTTATTCTGAATTACTTAAGACAGGAAATAATCATATCTCCTGTGGCTAATGTGGTTAAACTGAAGAAACCTTTTGTGATGAAATGGCAAATAGATAGATAGATAGATAGATAGATAGATAGATAGATAGATAGATAGATAGATAGATAGATAGATAGATAATAGGTGGGTAAGTAGGTAGATTAGATTAGATAGATGCAAACAGATACATAAGAATATTCATATCCTTTAGGCTGAATTTGTAGAGTAAAATCCTTATTGTTTATGTATAACTTGGAAACACACCTTTTCAAAGAGTTACAGGGAAGAAGTAAGGAGTGATTTGAAGATTTCACCCATTTTCCAAAACACCTAGTCTCACTTTATGGATTAATTTTGAAATAAAACTTTTTGCTAACAGTAGTTTCTCCCAAAGTTTTACTTTTTTTGGATGAATTCATATCTGGTGCATTACTTCTATTTTTCAGGCTGAGAATGGTTAAGAGTCCCTGGTACGTTTGGTGACTCCATTTCATATAGCTGAGTCAGGAGAACATAAAAGGTTTTGCATTTGTCCAACATTTCATTTGGCAGGAAATTGCTCAGGTTCACTAAAATTCAGAGTAAAACAACTAAAAATGAGTGCCTGTTTTGAAATAGTAGCTTAGGAGTATTCAAATACTAACTTATTTCAGATGTCTGTGAAATCATATGGATTTAATCAAGTTTTATTGTGTCAGACAGCACAGTGTTATAGAATGTGTGGAGGTAATCAGAGCATGATAGACTGAGTCAGTCTACAGCTGGCTCTACAAAGCGCCACATAACTTTACGAATCAGGATGTGAGAGAGGGTGCTCACAGAGCAGAAAGCAGACTGCTCTCCTACCAGAGCAGAGACAAGAGTAAGAATGAAGGATCTTTCACTTTGGCTTTTAATGTGTGCAGCTGTTTCTAATGCTCTTCCCGTTCACGCAGAGGAAGATAACAAAGAAGATGACACAAAGCTTGTACAGGTAACTACATTGTCCATATCTGAGATCTATTGAGTCCTCTCTTTTCAGATATAATCTGCATTTTCCAGCTACACAGCAGTTTTCTGTCTTTTTGAGACAACGCTATTACACAGAACTCAGTTGTCCAAGCTTTATGGAAGTAGAATAAATCTGTACAAATGGGAAATGTCAAGTAAATAAGAGTCAGGGAAAATGTCTGTTTCTGTTTAGCCATTATCCTCACAAAAACATCTACTGTGCTCCAAAATCCCAGGCAAATGGTTTTGCCAGCCAGGAACACAAAAAAAAAATCAGTCCTAAGGTATTTGCTTAGGAAACAGATCAAAATGTGAAATGTGTTTGCTTTGTTTTTTTTCATTAGGACTATTTAAATAAATTCTATGCTGTTGAGCCAGATCCAAATCAACTTGGATGGAAAATAAATGGTGAATCCACAGCTGAAAAACTTAAGAAAATGCAACATTTTTTTGGTTTGAAAGTGACTGGAAAACTAGATACTGAGACACTAGAAATGATGAAGAAACCAAGGTGTGGAGTTCCCGATGTTGGTCTCTATGGTGTTACTCTTCCAGGATGGAAAAAAACCAAGCTGACATACAGGTAGTATTTCAATAATTACTTTTAGAGTTTAGATTTTGGTGTTGTGGGTGTTTATGTTTGACCAGAGGTATTGGATGCAAGATGCATCAGGGGAGGTTTAGGCTGGATATTAGGAAACATTTATTCACTGAAAAGGTTATCAAACATTGGAATAGTCTGCCCAGAGCAGTGAAGTCACCATCCCTGGAGGTGTTCAAACAGTGTGTGGACCTGGTGAGTGTGTGGTTTAGTGGTGAGCTTGCAGTGTGGGGTAGAAGGTTGGACTTGATGATCTTGAAGGTCTCTTCGAACCAAAGGCATTCTATGATTCTGTGATTCTGTGATTCTGTGTTATATTTAAATATAACTTCTGCAGCAATTATTTCCAGTTGAGAATACAAAAATGTTTCCCTTTCCTCAACTGTTACCTGTGCATATTCCTGAGGGGAATTTCTGAGAATCAAGCTGGGCATTTTACATTTTCTGAGTCAACCACAGTGTTTTGCCTGTCATGTATCACTTCTGTGAGTCAAACAGAAATATCAATTGCACCCTGTACAAGCCCCATGATGTTCAAAATTTGCTGAGATCAGCAGTTTAGTAGTCACAGAAATCTGAGGAGACAAATTTTCTCATGCCCAAGAACTTCTCTCCTGCCTAAAAAACCTCTGATACTCTGTGTACAATTATTGTTATGAAAAAGACACACTGCACAGCTATCATGTTCCTCAAACTCATTCAGTCCAAAATGAGTCTTGGAAGCTATGGGATTACAGGTTAAATTGCTTATTATACATGTCTGTTCATTATCTTAATATTAGAGAAATTCTTTCTATAAACACTAAATACTATTACTTGAACCCTCACCAATAGAATTGTGAACTACACACCAGATATGAGCAAAGAGGATGTGGATAAAGCAATCCAGAAAGCATTTAAATTGTGGAGCACTGTCACCCCGCTGATTTTCACTCGTATTCACGAGGGAATAGCAGACATAATGGTTGCTTTTGGGACAAAAGGTAATATATTGACTACAATGGTAAGATTGGCTGGATGACCGGGCACAGAGTGTGGTTGTGAAT